>BJBW01004713.1:120671-260869 GCA_004320125.1 Scolopax mira | reverse complement strand
CTCCGACCGGCCTCTCCAAGACGAGCTACGAGGGGAGAAAAACGGAGAAAAGGAGGGGGGGGTGTTAAGGGACCAAGGAAAAGCGGGCGCGGCCGCTCCGCGCCCCCCGCCGCCTGCCCCCGCGCCCCGGCGCCGTCGGCCCCCGGCCAGCCCGGCGCTAGCCCGCCCGCGGGAGGCGGCGGCTGCGGGGGACGGCGGGGGGCTGCCCGGAGCCGCGCGGGGACTCTACCTTCCCTCCAACAGCATCCGCGGGAGCTCCCGCTCCCGCACCCGCCGCGGGCAGCCCGCGGCCGCCACCGCTCCCGGAGCCGCTGCGGGGCTGGAAGCCTCTCCCGGGCATGAACCCTCCCCCGGCTCCCGGAGCCGGGCACCGCGGCGGGCTGGAGCGCGGTGCCCGGCCGGGGCAGGGAGCCCCGCACCCAGCCCGCCCGCCCCGGGAGAAGCCCGCTGCGAGGGGCGCGCACCCGCTGGAGCCGCCGCCGCCGGCTGCCGTTCCCGCTGCTGTTCCAGCTGTGGCCGCTGCACCCACCGCTGCTCCAGCTGCGGCTCCAGCTGCCGCCTCCCTCCCTCCCTCCTTCTCCTCCTCCTCCTTTTTCCCCTCCTCTCTCCCCCCCCCCCCCCCCCCCCCCCCCCCCTTCAACTATCGCCCGCGCAACACTTTCTCGCGAGAGAGAGGTGAATATAAATGTCCCCCCACCCCCGAAACGCCACCCCGGGGGCTCTGGGGCGGCTCCGGCGGCGGGAGGCCCGCGGCGGGTCATCTGCGGCCCGGGGCCGGGGGGATGCTCAGCCCCGCAAAGAGCCCTGCGGTCCTGGCCGGGAGGAGGGGGCTCTGCTCAGGTTACCCCGCCGGCCCCCGGCTCCCACGGGGGCAGAAGCATTAGCCTCTAGGCTAGTCTTAAGGCTGAGCAGAAGACTAAGGGTGTAACACAGGATTAGGGGGGAAACTGAAGGAAATGGACACCTGTACCTCCGTCTAAAAAAAAATATATATATATATATACCTCCTCAAAGTGTGACATTTTTCATCTATGTAGTAGCTTAAGAAAAAAACCCAAAGCATATAGTATGTTTCCCTTATAAGGCAAAACAGCAAGGATGTTGGCTTTACCTTGGAGGCTGCTGCAGAACGAATAATGCACTTTCTAGCAAGTGGCATGGCACAGCCACCAGCGCACCGAGCTGCTCTGTACATCCTCCTCAACCTCCACAGCCAGCTCGAGGACAAATGCACATCTCATCCCTACCAAGGAAAGGAAATACACACCTGCAGTTTTTACTTATGCTTTTGGGGTTTTGTCCATGACCACCTCTGCCAAGGCTGATTTCGAAATTCTGAAGAAGAGCAAACCACTACCAGCCCTCGAAAGACGGAAAGTTTTATACTGAAATAATTTGGGGTGGGGAGAGGATAGTTAATAGTTAGAGTTTATATACTCCAGTCAAGTAGCTCTATATTGGGATTATACCATTTCAACATCCACAGAAAATACAAAACCAAAAAAAGCAGACCCATTAGACTGAAAGCAAATTATATTTATAAATTGTGCTGCTCTTCTATAAATAATTTGGCAGAAGTGTTGGATTTCTTAATTTCATTTCGAGTATTTTCATTTTTTGTTAGTTTCAGGAAGGTATCAATGGTGAATGATTCTGTATTATTGAAATGATGTTGCCAAAGCTCAGCTGCACAATTGTATGAGCAAGCAGCTGACCACCCACCCAGAGCAGCTGCCAAACCACACCGCCCAAAGATAAACGCATGGTGTATCATGTACCACTAATACATGGTACCTCCTAGTGTAGGATTTCCTATCCAATCCGTGCTTACAGCTGAAATGATGACACAAAATATGACAGATGCTACCCAAAATATATAGTTTGAATCAGCTTATAGTTGTTTTCATATTATATATAAATATGCATTATCCTTCTAAACGATGGATACATAGGAATTTGATTTTTCAAAGTTATTCTTGTTTGCCACATAAGCAGAAAAAGATAAGATTAATTTTTTACGCTTGTCGAAGAGACGATATAGCATTATGTAAAAGATATTGTATTTCTTTTGCAGTGGCAAATGAAAGTTTGCTCAAAAAAGAAAAGAGACCAGGATAAAGGCAGTAGTAACTGCCCCTGATATTAAGAAATCCAGGACATGCAGAACACTGATATACAGTTTGCTTCTCTCTCTCTCATCTATGTGTACAGCAAAATCTAAACATTTATTTAGTGAATATAGAAGGTAAATATGTTTCAACCAAACCACTGCAGAAAAATGTTGTTAGATATTTACTAATTATGTTTATAACGTGAAGATAGAATTTACCAGTAAACAAAATTGAGTTATGAAAGGAATTCTGGGTTACTATTTACTCAAACATTCTTTTGGTTTCAACATTTTCTGTTTCAACTGCTTTAATTTTCTGGATGAGCTACCAGAAAAATATCTAATCTGTGTCACAGGTTAACGAGATGATTTTCTCATATCTTTTAGGACATTTTATGATGTATTATTTGGTATCTTGCATGGTTGCAGAAATGTGGATTACACTGTATGAAGTAATGTTACATGATATGTGGGCTGTCTGTTAATTAAACTAGTGAAATATGTAGCACATCATCAACTTCTGGTGTGTCATTTAAAAGAATATGCTTGTATATTAAAAGTACTTAAATTATTGACAACCTTAGAATACTGCCCACCTGGGTTCTCAAACCACTAGAAAAATACACTGTCACAAGGAAAAGACTTAAAATACCTTCTGCTCTCCGCTGCTGAGCCGAGCTACTCATAAGGGTCATCTACACACTTTCCCACAGCCACTTGAGCCTTTGCAAACATTTGGACTCCAAAGAACATCTAGACAAACAGATCCCTATATGGCCTCCAAAACACTTGTCATCCACTCAGAAGTTTCACTCAAGGAAAAAAAAACAAACAAAGAAGCAATTCTGAGGATCCAGTTGATCACCATTTCCCATAACAAACAAAAAGCTGAACTCTTAGATTAACTGAAATACAACAGCTCAATGATATTTTAGCTCCTTGATCAAACCCTAGAATCAAACCCAGAAATAAGAGACACCAAGAACAAGGCATATAACATCATTGCTACAGGCACAGCAGAATTTGCCATAACATATAAGTGACAACTTTTCCACAATGTTGATTCTTCCAGATGATTTTGAGGATCTTTTAGCTGTATCTTGGAAGATGTAGATGGCATGGATTATGGTGGCAGGGCCCAAAATTAGGGGAGAATAATTATAGGTAAATTGATTATATCCAGGAATGAAAGATGGACTGCCTTCTACAGTTAGCTATCAGCTTGGAAGCAGTAATCTTAAATATTTACATAACTACACACGCACTTTCAATCAAACCCAGTCCCTTCCTCTAGAAAAAGCCATGCTCATCGCTGGCCATGCCTTAGTGCAGCTCCCTGTGCTTATCAACCTCATGTACATAAATCATTTTATACAGTGGCCAAATTACAGAGAAATACCTGTTTCTCCTGCTATTCCATTTTCATAAGGACATTGAAGTGAAGTTTTCAGTGCTGAGGATTTTTGTGTTCAGCAGCAGTGATGCCAAGTCCTGGTCTTCCTCCTTCCTGGCCTTTACCAAGCTGGTCGTCTTCATCTTATGCAAACGTTTGGTCCTCTCCTCCTATAGAAAGCTTATTCATTTTAATATTTTAGACAAATTATTTTGAACTGTTACAAGCAGCAAAAAAAAAAAATAAATTATCTTCCCACTGGAAGCACTGCAATAGAGTTGGGAGTTCACTTCAGTTTGTTTTTTTATTTCAATTTATATGAACTTTTGCAATAATTGTATTTTTTGATCCGTAAATTTACGCCTACCCAAGTGAGCAAAAATAAGTATGTCCATCTTATATATTTCTTTATTAAGAAAGCCTTGATTATGCCAATGAAAACAAATAGTGTGGGAAAGTTTTGGTGTGTGTATTTTCTTAAGTACATTATAAGCCCAAACAGTAATTACATCCAGACAACCAATTAACTGGTTTAAATCTAAAAAAAAAAAAAATAAAAATAAAAAAAGATAACTCAAAACAAACTATCACCCATTTTTCTTAATGCTGTTTGGTCACACAAGCTGTGATAACTAGCTATGAAATCTATTAACGATACCTTTTTGAGGGACAAATTTCACTTAAGACTTAATTAATTTTTACAATGGTTTTATTCAAAGTTTTCACCTGTCAACTGAGTTTATAAGAATGGAGGAGGAAATCCAACCTACATTAGCATATAATTCCTGAATTTGTGATACCATGCAAAGCATTGGAGTAATATTTCTGTAATATTATAAGAAATGAAAGAAGGAAGAAGGTTTCTCTTGACTCAGACATTAAGGGCCTATGTGCTTCTGGGCACACTCCAGTATTTTATCTCAGTTGTATCCTAGATGACCATAAACCTCTTACATTTTATACAGATTCAGAACATGTCTGTCCTATTTATGCCACTATGGAATAGTTTTAGCACAGAATTTATATATATATATATATATATAATTTTAAATTTTTTTTTTAAACAAAACAATCCCT
Source organism: Scolopax mira (assembly GCA_004320125.1). NCBI lineage: Eukaryota > Metazoa > Chordata > Aves > Charadriiformes > Scolopacidae > Scolopax > Scolopax mira. The sequence continues at coordinate 256,289 of BJBW01004713.1, read as the reverse complement.
TTAATTTACAAGAGCAAGACAAATTTTGATATCACCCCACCAAAAATTACAAAAGTCGAACAATAATTGGATCTGTCCTGTCTGAATGAAACAGATGTTCTTACTCCTCTGGAGTAGCTGGATTTTTCAGTATCAGTGATGCAGAAAGCACAGGGAAACTCAAGAGATGCCCTGATTCAGACACCTCCTTCTCAGTACTATTTTTAGGATAGTTCTGTACAACATTCATAGCTATTTTCATTTCTAAAAGTAGGACTCATTTTAAATCAATCCTTACCTAGTAAGAGTGAAACTGCTATACTATGTCTTTGTCTGCTAAAGAGATGAGATTACATTAACAGAGTTATTCATGGGGGTCCTAAAGAAAAGATAATTAAACCAGAAGAAATTCTATGACTTCCATTCTGTCATCCAGGAAGGGGAAGCATAACCTATTTTTCTAATACTAGTGTTGAATGGAAATACAACTAGAATACAGCGGAATGGATTATTTTTTTTTTTTAAACCCAGTCTAATACAGTACACACATCGACATATTTAATTCTATGTGTACATCTAGAAAACCTGAAGCTTAACAAAAGCAATCGTTTCTTTGATTTAAAAATAAACCTTTTAATCCAGCCTTAGTGTGAGAAAAGGAAACATATATACTGATTCTTTCAGCTATAACCCTGTCAAATTTAATGGGAACTTTGCCAGAGTAACAGTTGCAAGCTGGGTTTCCTCAATCTTACATTTGTCCCAGATGAGCTCTTAAATCCCACCTGTAAGCTCAGAAGCAAAGTGAGACAGATTTCATGGCTTAGCATGAAATACCAACTGCTGGGTGAATTTTCAGGCTAAGACATTGAGCAAAACGGATATCGCCTTTTATTAGAATTAATACATTCCAAGTGGGTGGAAATCAGTAACTAGGAGCCTCTTCTTGTACTTCTCATTTAAGCAGAACTCCCTACTGACTCAAACAAAGACAGCTGAATCAGGCCCTACATTCCTTCAAACATTGTGTCAGCAAGGGATTGGGTGTCTCTGCCTCTGCTTTCCATCCCAGTGTTCCTCTAGCTATGAGAGGTCTCCGTTGATAGGGAGTTGCCCCATGATGCAGTTGAAATAATAAAATAGGTAATAAGAGACCAGGGATTAGACTCTGAACCCACCACATTCCATTTGAAAGGCTCTTCCTTTGAGAAATAACACTGAGAGCATTGCATACAGCTCGCATAGAATCAATGAGGAATTTAGGTTGGAAGGGACTTGTGGAGGTCATTTAGTGCAGTCCCCTGCTCAGAGGAGGACCAACTTCAGAGCAGACTGCTCAGGCCCTATCCAGCCAAGTTCTGGATATCTCCAAGGATGGACACTGCATTTCTGGAGTAACCTACTCTATTGTTTTACAACCCTCACTGTGATTAATTTTTCTTAATACTTAGTAGGAATTCCCACAGTAGGAATCTGTGCCTCTCATCCTGCCACTGCTCACCACCCAGCAGTCAGCCTCCATCTCCTCTACACTGTGGACCTAGCAGCAAGATCCTCCTTAACCATTGCTTCTTAAGTTTGAAGGAACCCTTCTCCTCGTAGAGGTTTGCTTTAGCCCCTAACCATGCTGGTGGCCCTCTGCCAGGCTCGCTCCAGATATCAATATTTTTTGGGGTTTAGTTTTGGAGTTGTTTTTTTTACCAGGGTGCTCAGTGCTGGATACAGCACTGCAGATGTAGTTTCTTCAGGACCAGGAGGGGCAGAATCCCCTCCCTCCACTGCCTCTTTACACTCTAAACAATACAGCCTCCTATGCAGGTGAGCACCATCACTGTAAGGGCAGGTGGCTGACGGCCACAGGGTAGTGACACGTCTCCAGACAGGGACAGGTTCAGTACAGCTCTGGTGTGCTCTTCCCTTTATGCAATGACTTTCCAAAGGCTCACGTAATTTATTGGTATTTAGAAAACCTGCAGAAATTAAGTGAGACAATCTCATCTAAAGTTTGCGATTTCTTAGTGGTATAAAATCATTTGGGAATTTCTAAGTTGTTGGTTTTTTTTTTTTTCTTTCCTCCCTATCTGTTTAAAGTATTAAAATTTACTTACTGAGAATCACTGAGAGGCTGTTTTATCACGTTCACAAACTTCATCAGCCAGTCTTTGTTGCCTTAATATGCCCAGCAGATGCAAGGTCCTTTATACAGCACACTGGATAGAACACAACCCATTTGATAATGCATATATCTTTAATATATTGCATCCTGCACTTTCAGTATTGTCACTTGTGTATTTCAGCCCACAGAAGTCAATAGGAAACTTCCCATTAACCCTAAGATCATTTCATTATTAGCACTTTTTCATTTACATATTGGCTCAACTCGCAGCAACCTGATTGTGTCCTAAAACAAGATATAAAGCATATAAATATTGCAAATAATCAGGTTGCCTTTCTTTATAAGGAAACAAGAAATACCAGTTGCAGCTAATTCAAATAATATATATTCATTTTACAAGTAACCAAATGAAGTTAAGGAAGCCATTTGAGTAGGAAGTTGCAATAAATTCCAAATACTGTGGCTCAAAGTGGGAACAAGAAGGGACAGGAAGAAAGCTCTGTATGTTTGGGTTGGTTTTGGTATATTTGGTTTGGGGCTTTTTTGGTGTTGTGGTTGGGGTTTTTTTAACCCTCTTTTCCTTCCCTACAAATAGAATTGAGATATAGGGATAATTTAAAATTTATACCTTAAATCATTTGAAATGTAACTTTTACCAGCATTTCTAGTACAAATTATTCAGATTCCAATTTAAACGAGGGAGGCAACTCTAACACTAGAAAATAAATCTTTAAAGCCTTTTTTTTTAAAAAACCAAAAACCAAAACAAACAACTGTAAAACATCCCTAATGGTTTGCAAATTATCAACACCAGATCCACCCAAAAATTGCTGTTACTGTGATGAATGGGGTGGAGTTCAGAAAAGATTGGCCTGATAAATTTATTTTTTAAAGGAACAGGTTCTAACACTTTACAAATTTTAAATAAAGTTGAAAACTTTTTTTTAGCTTCGTGAACTCCTTTCAATTAAAAAAAAAAAACCCCACACACATAATTTCAGACAAATAAGAACAGAGGTCAAACAGGCACAGTCAGCAGAGGAAATGTCATCTGACACCCGTTAGGAAGAGCCAAGGAAAAATACTCATGGGCAGGAGATGCTTGGGAAAAAGGACATCTACATCTATTTATCTATAGATATATGGATATATAAAAGGCTGACTTTTCCCACTCCTGTTCATCAGTAAAAGGAAGGAAGTCTAATTTTATAGATGAAACAGTGGGTGATGTAAATAAGGAGGTTCATGCTGCCTTTTCAAGATAAGGAAATCTTTCAGAGGCTCCAGTCTGGATGCATTTTATGATAAACTATTGGGAAAACAGAGTTTCCCTGCACTGCAACAATCTGGAGGAACTTCCTTTGGCACTGTAAGCCTAGTCCAAAGCCTGAGATAACCCCCCCCTCCATTTATTTCTGTGGACTTCAGAGCACGCCCTGACTTCAGTGTGTAAGTTAAGCTAAGCTAGAGCAGTGAAGCTTCTGAAAAGTGCATATTACATTGATTCTGATGCGTTATGGAGAACTGGAAACAATCTCTTGCATACACTTGGCTACCAAATCTTTCCTCCTTTTCAAAAAGTGCAACCCTCTCTTTTCTTTGGTCCATACACAAGGCTCCTTACCAGCCTGAGTTTGTCACAAACAGCAAAACAGCAACAGGTCTGTGCAGTCTTACTAACTAAATATTCAGAGTCCTGCACACTGAAAATACAATGAGAAACCTTGGTAAGTACTGTCTGAAACAAGAAATTCATGCTTTTTGAATTTATGCCAACTTATAAAAAAAAAAAGTTGTTACATACATGATTCATGGATGTATCATCCTCTAACATACATGTTGAACAGTGACAAATATAAAGCTAAATGTGTCATAAGAACAACTGTCCCATTATGTTAGTTCAGTGGATGAACAACACGCGTGTCCTGACAATGGTTACTCCCTATGGAATCCTTGGGGAAAAAAAAAGTCGCTTTTCTTTTTTAGGGCATCTCACAATTCAAAGCCTTTTCTATGGTTCTTTTTCTGTGTAGTTTCTACCTCTTCCCCTCTCCATCAGTGGTATCAAACTGCATCTTAAAGGTAAGTTGGCTTAAGCAACTGCAGTAGCCACTTACCCTGCTTTGACACATTTGTTTCCTAAGCTGTCTGTCCTTTCTCTTCCTGTGGTCAAAAATGTATAATACTATTTGCAAGAAAAGGAAAAATAAAAATTAAATATTTTTAAGAAAATATTTACAGTTATGACACTGGGTTAACCCCATAATATGGGAAAGGGTAGCCCCGTGCTTAATCAAATCCCATCCTGGAGAAGAAAACTCTTTTAACACATTTGGAGATAAATTCTGTGTTCTGTTAACTGTGATTGAAGGACCAGTGTAGAAGAAAATTTGAGAAACTTCTTCCATTCATGCAGAATGCAGGTGGGATTTAGCACAGGAAGATGCTCGGAAGTACAAAAGTGTGTTAATCTGCAAATCCCAGCTATAAACCTCTCCAAGTCTGCACGGGTCAACCCTACTCCTGAGCTATCAGCAGACAGCCGTGTTTCAAGAAAAGGCTGTCTGACAACTGCCAGGTGTCAAAGTTCCTGTTCTTCAGATGATCAGCAAAATATGTTCCACAGTTGCCAGCACTTCTGCAAGAATGCCTTCAGCAGACAGTGTGGTGATTTAATTTATAGGATTGTTGACATTCCAGAGGCTCTCAGAAGCCCCAAGTGAGGCTGTGGCCCTATTGCACTATACTAAGAGCACCGAAAGAAAGCTCCAGGCAATTAACTGTTACCCTTCAACACCAACCAGCTCTAGGCACACTGCAGCAGCAGAGAAAGACACTCCTACAGCAAGACACAAACACGTGCAGTAAGTAGTCCAACTTCACCTCTAAGATGACTCTAGAACTTCATTTACCATAACTAAATAATACAGTTTTTGGACATGATCACTTGCATAGTCATTTTTAAGTCCTGTTTTCCTTGTCAACAGTCTCATTCTCACAAAACTACCAATGGGGCAGGGGGAGGAGGGTCAGGGCAGTTGTCCCTGTTATTAGAATAAATATTTGCTAAAATCCCTAACTCATGCCATTGGTTTTGGTAGTAACAACAGTGAATTTCCTAATAGAAATGAAGAGCTGACATCTAGCAGTGTTTTGAAGTACTAAGTTCACATGCAGCCATCCACAGGGACCCTTTGACATGATCATAGATTTCTTCTTCCTCTTTCATTATTGCCACTGCGAGCTGAAGTAATGACAGTAGATTTTCCCCCATGATTGTTTCTTCCCCATCCTCCCTGCTTTTCCCATCTAAATTTAAGAAAGCTCAATATATACTTCAAGGGTAGGAAGCATGAAGACCTAAGAATAAGGAATTTAGGAATAAGGCATAAGCTGTTAGGGGTTGGGCAACTGGTTATGGTCCAACCATTCTGTGATTCTGGTACAAACTGATTAAATCTAAGTGGGCCCAACAAAGTAAAAGGAACCTGCCTTACCACATACAGACCCCACAGGTAGGTTCTTAGCACAGATGAAACCTAACTGAAGGTGAGTGAGCATTGGAACAAGTTGTGCCATAGAGGAGTAGTCTCTCCATCCTTGGAGGTATTCAAAACCCTGGCCAACTGGCTCTAGGTAGCTCTGCCTGAACTGAGCAGGGGTTGGACCAGATGACCTCCCGCTGTCCCTTTCAACCTCAGCAACTCTGTGATTCTGTGCTCTGAAAAGTAGAGTTACAGGGATCATAAGTTTCATATTGGGATCTACTCAATCATTTACTCTGATACTTCCAGTGGGGCACAGTGCTTCAATAAGTTCTCTGTTTCAGAGACCTAGAATCATTGAGTATGAATCCATATTGGTCAAGTTCCCTATTCTCCTAAATGCAAGAATCCAAAAGTCCTACTTTAACTCACACATGAAGCCACAGAACACTTAAATAACCACATCTGTTTCTTGGAGGATTTGCATGTCTGAACTTGTAAGGTTATGAGACTACTACACAGATTTGATGCAGAGAGTTAACAAACTGAACCTACAGAGAAAAATGGCAGCAAAGGTGGCAGTGAAAGCTGTTTCAACTACCAAACCCCAGTGCTCACACAGCAGTGCTGGAGTGGCCAAGCTGGGACAGGCCACCTGCAGAATTGCCAGCAGTGGGTCCTCCCCTACCTAGGTCCATGCATCCTCAAAGGCACAGGCTTCCAGCTCATTTAAGAAAGAAACTTACTAGCTACCTGCTTGTGTGCTTTTTAGAGCTGTACAGATGATTTTGTTTCAACATTACATATCTTACCTGCTTCCTACATGTGTACATGTGAATGATTTTGATTTAGTTTTGCCATTGACGCTGTTGTTCAAGAGAAGAGTTAAAAACAAGTTAAACTCCCTGACCGATGAATTGGTCACAGCTTCCCACAGGGACTGCTCTGACTCTATTTATCATTGCAGATGTCTAAGCCTCTACTGGCTCAGCTCATGTTTATTAGAGATATCTGCTAATGACCTAAAGGGAACAATCTTGAGAAACATAGGACGTAGTTTCCCCAGCTATGGGTTATAAGATGCATTGCTGACAGAGGCAAATTATAAGAGCTCTGCAGGAAGACAGGAGTTACGTTTTATTAAGGATTTTACTTCTCACATTTGGTATCCTTCCAGCTTGGAAGGAAAATGAGATGCTTAAGTTTTCCACAAAAGAAAAATCATGCAGAAAAAAAGCCCCGGGTTGGATCATAATTTGGATCTTAAGTGGCTTCATTTAAATTTTGACTTTTCAGAGTTGCAAAAGTTTACAAACAAAGCCTCATTTTAAACCAAAAGTTTCTACTCAAATAGCGTTAAAATACAGAGAACTGTATTTTCAAATAGAAAGTTGTCAGCATTTTCTTTATTGACTCTATACGCCTCTTATGGTGCTTTCTTTTCTTCCAAGTATCAGTCCAAGGCATTCTAGAAGAAAGCGGAAAAGTTATGAGTGGGTAGTTTGAAAAGAGCAGCTAGCTTCTGAAAAGTGAATCCTCATATGTACATTTTTCTTAATATACTCTGTCTGAATAGAAAAAGATGACAGGAGACAAGTGTCTTAGGAGGTACCCTATCTTCTCCAAGGACACTATATTAGCAAGTCATTTCAAGACCTTTAAAATACAGACTCGGGAAAGCAAATAAAGATTCAGCCAAGAACTTACCCATGAACTATTGTTAAATTAAGCCAGTGCTGCACACCTGTATAGTGTTGATTACAACATTAGTAACTTGAACAAAGAACCAGAGGATTACTGGAAAAGTACATGTATCCATTCTTACCCTGCAGGTTCTCATTCGTTGTCCAGCCGTTGGAAGCCACATCCTACACAAAATGGCCAACTGGCAAGCCCAAAGGAGGAACCCAGTCATTCATCACTCTTTGTATGTCCCACAACTTGCACAGGCCCAAACAGACACGCACCAAAATCAGCATGACCCACAGAACAAATATATAGCAGCACTTACAAATGTGACTGGGTTCTGCTGATGTTTCTACAGCCTTGGCTGCAGTCTGAGTCCCCATGATATTGACACTAACACCCCTTGTGAACAGGTTTGAGGGCACAGAAAACAAATGTTTGGTACACAGCTTTAAGACTTTTTCTCTAGGTACCATTTTGGAGCTGTGGGTGCAGTTTGGCCTTTAATGAAAGTCAACATACACAGAACAGTTTCATTCAGGGAGCTACGTTGGTAAGAATCCCAGTCACTGAACTGGTTTCTCTACAGAAAGAGAAGATGAGTGGAAAAAAGGAGAAGTTTACAGTAAAATTTTGGTTTTTACAGAATATTAACACCATCCTTAAATCTACTGTGCTGAAAAGTGTTATATAAAACTATGTATGATATAAGACCACTAGAGGGGAGTAAAGTAACTTAAAAGTGAATGTTTCCTCTACTTGGGGTGTGCTGTACAAATTGCATTTGCACATGTTAATTAACAGCTATAGTAAAACCAGAGTATTAAAGAATTGCATTTGCTTAACATTCTAAGCAAAGTTGATTAGCTAATTACAGTATTTCTGTACTATTGTCCCCTCTCACTAGGCTGCAGGCTGACAGGGAACATTCGTCATCTGGATGAAGCCAGAACACCAGGGATGGCATTCAGCCAGAACATTTGGCAATAGATGTGAATTTCTTTACTTGTATTCAGATTTACAAAGAAGCAACACTACATGATGGAAACAGACTCATTTTATCAAGTGTGAAAAAGGCACTGAGCTTAAAAGCCAATCTTGTAGGTAAGCATGTATCAGAGGCCAAAAAACCAAAGTCTTGGTTCTCACATAGATCACCGCCCAAGTCTATGCAACAGTGAAATATTTACCCAAGCAACAAGAACAGAGAGAGACACATGATTAATTTGGAAGTGTGAAGTACTCTGCATCAGAATGCTGGGTGAAATCTCGCTACAGCTGCAAGTAATGTGCTCCTGTATCACTGCCAGGTTACCATCGTCTCCATTGTAACCCATCTACACTGTGGGAGACAGAACTGTGCACTGAATCTGCACAAAAGAGCAAACGTTTAAAATAAATTTCAATGGGAAATCTTAGCAACTCCCACAGAACAAAGGGAAACATGAGAACAGAGTTCCAACAGCAGAAGAATGGCTTTGACAGCAAATTTTAAGGATGAATAACTAAAATATATATATGTGACTGTGTATCCCAATACTTCTGGAAGTATACCCAGCTTGAGCTTTTATGAGAACAGGGCACTATACACAAGCAAGATCTCCAAACTACAGTGGAACTACAAAGTTAAAACAAGATGTGAAATTCTAAAGGTGTTAAGGAAATCCTGGGAATTCAAGCAAGCCAGGGCTCTCCTTAGTTTCATATCCACAGGTTGGATTTAATAATAGAAATTATTTAATAATAGAAAGGCTTTCACAGTCGCAGATAGAGTGTTTCACAGAGATTGTAGAAATTCTGCAGAAGAACAGCTGAACCAGTCTGAAAATTATCAGGTGTGGTAGGACCAACACTGTTTCATTTAATTTTCTTCCATTTACCATTTGCTGTCCTTTGGACTTTTTCTACATTTGCATACAACAGATCTATACATCTTAAAAGCTGATTTGTGCAAAAAAGATTGAAAGGAAAATAGTAGCTTTTAAGCATGACATAAAATAAATCCCTAATCCGTGTCCTTTGAACGTTGGAGAAGCAGTAAAGGGCTTAAACTGCAGGAAAAGAGTTCAGGTAAGACAAAAAGGGAATGGGGACACAGCCTTCCAGCAGTAAGGGTAATACTGGAAAAGATTTGTCTGGGAGTTGTAGAGTCTCCATTACTGGAGATCTTTCAGAACACATTGGACAAACATTGATTAGGATCAGCATCAACATAGCTGATTCTGCCTTGCAGCAGGAAAAAAGGTTACATAATATCACAGGTCTTCTCCATCTTTACTTTTCAGGAAAGATTACGCAAATTGTGATTCATTAATATCATGCAATATCATGAATCAGATAACACACCAAAAAAAGTATCACTCTGGAGAAGAGTTTCATAAAGATTAAACAATTTCTCACCAGCAAAGGCTGAACAAGAGGATTGGGGCAGCCACATACCTCTTAAAGTAACATGAAGCTCAAACAAAGGATAAAAAAAAACCAAACAAAAAGAGTCTGTGCAAAGCCAAAAAGAAAGAGAATTCAACATTAAGATCAGGAAAAAAAAAAGAAAAAAGGCTAAGTGCAAAGCCAGAGAAAAGAAAACTAACTGATATAAAGACAAAGGGAATTAAAAGAAATAATACATGGGGATAAACCAGACTAGAAGAGAGGAAAAATGAAGTGTAAAAGCACAATAAAGCTATCAAGTAGAAATAAAAGGTAATTTAGTGGTTAAAGTACTGGCCTAAGATTTAAAAGACTCTTCTTTTAATTCCCTGTTCAGGCTTCCTAACTTTCTGAGCAAACTACCTAACCTCTCATGGCCTCACTTCCTACTCAGATAACTACTCTCGTGCACAGCAGCTTGCTGTAATAGGAGTCAAGGTTTCACATGTGCAGGGGTCTACCAAAAATAATGTGGAAATTTAAATAAGTTGTGCAAGACTTTTTTTTTTTCATTAATAGCTACAGGTGTTGCTTGTTCCAGCTGAAAGGTCACCGAAGAGACAAGATAAAATACTAGAATCTGAGAACTATTATGTATTAGTGACTCAAAATATGTATGAGTTACAGACAAAACCTGTGCATTTATGTTCTGTACATCACAAATAAGCATCTTATGCATGATTAACTATAAAAAAGACCTTTAAGATATACAAAAATGTAAGTTTTCATTACCATTTAAACATAGGATGAAAGTGTCATCTCATCTTGGAAATAGCTTCTATCCTATTGATATTTTAGTATGAATTAGTGATGCATTTTTACAAAAGAGGCTGTTCTAAGCATACACACTATACCTGTAAGATAAATCAGCTAAAGAAAATATAAAGAACAGAAGTAGAGCAGATAAAAAGAGTACCACTGCATTCTGCTACTTTGGGGGTGGGGTGTGGATAAACAAAGTTTAAGCTAAGTATTGCTGAACTGCAACATCACTAGAATAATATTAGATCTGGCTCCTATAGCATAAATGCAATATTAAAACAAAGAATCAACAGCAGGTAGTGAATTCTTGAATCAAGCAGGCAAGTTCTTTCAGCAGTATAAATAGTGGGCAAAAATACATGGCAAATGTATTTTAAGATATTTATTTAATGGCTCTGTTACAATCTTGGCTTGACACTACAAGTCCAACCACACATATTGCAACACTACAACCCCCTTTCCGACTGGTGTCAGCTGTCCAGTTTCAGGAGCTGCCACCCCCTATGCTAGCCAGTTATTGCTTCATTCTTTCCTACTGACATTTGAAGGAGGGCTGAGGAATGCTTTTGACTAGGAGTTGTTGATTCCTAGGCTAAGTATCTCCTTGTTCCTCAAACTTTACTCACCAGGGAATGATTGCTGCTGTTTGGGTATGGATCTTCCCTCCAGGCCTCTGCTGTTGATTCTCATTAAGGAAAACTGAAAATCCCCTTGGCAGCTTGGGAGCTCTCTAGAGTTGTCAATGCAACAAGACACACAACAAACATTAGGCAAGTGAGCAAGGATATAACTGAATCTCTACCTCCTCCACCTTCTCACATACATTGCAATTTTGGTCAGTGAAGCTGCCCAGTACTGTGATGTGATACAACTGAAATAGCAATCAAATCCAGCTAATGTCCACATTTAAATATTCTTCTTTTATACTAGATGGAATTGGAAAGATTCCCACCCCACCTTCCCTCTTTTGCCCCATCCGAATCTGCTCCATAAGAGAGGAAGGACACCTATGAGAGAACCTTTTCTCACATCGGGCTACACTCTGCTGGTTTCCTAGGCTCCCCTGGTTTCCTTGCTGTAGCTGGGATCTGCTGTACCCTCAGCTTTCTCCACAGTAGTCAGTAATGCAGAAGACCCCCTTCTTATCAGCATGGGACCTCCAGCTTATAAATTAAATACATAAAAATCATCAGCTGCTCAAAGCTTTATCAGGACTAGATCACTAATTACTTCATTCTGCACTGAAACCACTGGGATTTTAAACACAGGATTTTTTTTTTAAAGCTACAGAGAAATGACAGTAAGAGTTATGCATATGAATATCGATTGACGCAACAGAAATAAAGTGTACTATAAAACATCACATATTAGGAGAATTGTAAGAATGGTTTGCATGTTGGCACTGAGCCAATTAACATTTTGGGGAACAACTGCAGAGAAGCTCTCAAACCTACCTTGGATGAAGAAATTACTTGGAAAAGTGTGTTTGGTCCACACCAATGAGAGGATTGCTCTTCAGATGCTCTATCTGAATGGTATCAGGGATGTCCTACAGGACAGCTCTCTATGGTTACTTTTACGGATGCAGGCTTTCTTCTTCTGGGGAAGGTTTCTGGACAAGCTCAAGGAATTAATTAATCTGATTAATTTTTTTAAAGCACTTGAACAAGTACCTCTCACATGGGAATAAACGTGCTTTTTTACCTTATGCAACTTGGGAAAATGTTTAAGCTAACCAAAAAAAACCACTGATCATTAAAAAAAGAAAAAAAAAAAAGCCTCCACATGGGTCTTAGAGGACAAGTAGTAAAAAACTTTCCCCTGCAGACAAGGCCACAGCTATTTCCTCAGCTAAGAGCTCGGAATTTGGCCCTTGAACTTAACCACTGCCCATGTTTGTTTAGGCAGAAGCGGTCTCTCATGGCCTCAGTTTGCTCCCACTGACGATGACAAACCCCACCTTCACTAAAGAGGAAGTGGGCTTAGATTTATGGGCAACATTAAAGGCCACCAAGAAATTCAGAAGTCTCTCATTAGATTGCCCCGGAGTCTCAAGTCACAAGCCAGTCCTGCGTACCAAGAGCTGCAATGTATTGTGCCTTGCCAGTTGGCCTGAAATGTAAACAGGGAGGCCGGTTTTGTAAAGGAAGTTAAACACATTTTTCTTCAGACGATTTCTGTGATTCTAGCACTATTTTCATTTTAGACTGTGCTGTTCAACTCTGAAAGACCAAACGAGTATCCTTACAGCAGTTAAATATTGTTACATATGAAAGGCATATACACCATCTTTGAGAGATTATTCAGTCTTTTTTCTTCTTCTAATATCACCTAGTAATAGCAAACAAAACCTTTTTGTTTACTTTTCCTGTATTACTGTTAATGTGAATTGCTGGCCCATAACCATATCATTAATTGCAAATAGTATGATTTAATCACACCACCAGCAGCAAACCACCTCTTTTCCTCATAGGATCACTACAAATTAAATGCCATCCCAAGGAGAGCAAAACGTCTACAGAAAAAGATACATTCCATAATTCCTTCAAAACGTGAGTAGGTCTTTAAAGTAGAAGCTTTCTAAGCACCAGGAGGACCATCCCTACATCTTCAATTTTCTTTATAACTGATGCTCTTTAAGAAACACCTGCAAAACATATTTATTCTAATTCATACCTTTCTTCTGCCCAGCATGAACTACTTTTTGCTGTACCAAGGGGAAGAATACTTGAAATTTAATTTGTTATAATAATTTAATGAAAAAATGCAAGTATTTTTGCTTTTATTATGGCGATGTGCACAGGGACTTAAATGGGTCCTTCAAAATGGGAAAGTCAGTTAAAATACTTCAAACAAAATTATAAAACATCTTTCATTGAGCTCTAAGGGAATTTTCATGACCACTTAAAAAGTTTACCACAAGTTACAGTAGCTTTGTTTTAGATAAAAATCACACTGCAAGCTAAAGTTAATTAAAAAAATAGATACTATTTAATAAATTTGTGTATAGTACACTATAAACAATTATGAAAGTGTTATTACAAAGGCACACAAAAGCCTGCATTAATATTTCAAGTAACTTTATGGAATTTCTTCATGTAGCACTGAAATTGTGTAACACGGATTGTGAAATGGACACAGTAGAATAGGTTTTCCCCAGTCCTCACACTTATTTAACTGTGAAGTCACCTTTTTTTCCTTCAAACATTGCATCCCTGGATTGGTTCAAGTTTGAAAGTGGGCTATCTTCAGCACTATCTTGCTGAAGAGACTGGGGATCCCACACCATTTTTTTCCAAGCATTTGTGGCAGCATTTTCTTGCTTTTGAATCTGGTGATACATTGAGTTGTGTGACAGGAGAATTTGATTTCTCAGAGTTGAGGAATGAAGTATGCTCTTGGTTTGTTATCAAGTGGCCTCTACTGTAAACTTTAGTGCTGTTTTTTGTGCTACCAATCTTGCCATTGCCATTAGGAAGATCTCTCCAAGAAGTAACGTTTTCATCTGCAGGGGAAAATGATCTGATGTGAGGAACCTCTTCACAGGATGTAGTCTGTGCTTGGACATTAGTACTGGCTTTTTGTTCAGGATAAAAGACAGGTATATTGCTCTGATCCAGATGCAGGCTTCCATCCACAGAACTCCATTCACTGCAGCTTCCTTCATCCCTTTCTGGAGTTTCTTGACAACCCAATTCCTGAGTTCTTTTGGATCTACTTTTCCATTTTCCTTGTGACTGGATAGATTTATCCTCTTTCAAGATTATTCTTTCATTCTTGCTCTTAAGTATATGATGAGTTGGTCCGGAGATAGTATGGCCATTTGTAAAATTGGGTGCATGCATATTTTCTAATGTTACTTGAGAAGCAGATGAAGGAGCATTCTGATGTCCTGTATTACTGCCAGCACACAAGAGTCCTTTGTCTACATTTACAGTGGGGCCATATTTTTCTCTTCTTCCATCTTCATTTGGATAAAACTCTGGCAGAGCATCTCTTGAAGCACCATCCAGAATTTTAGAATTGTTCCCATTCTGAATATTTGAAGTCACTGTTTCATGAAGCATATGTTGAGTTTCAGTCTGCACCGCATCAAACTGCTGTCTCAAGTCATGTGGTACATATTTCTGAACAACTTTACCATTGTTTTTTTGGGTAATGCTTTTGCCACATAATTTGCTTTCCATATGGTTTGACCTAGTCTGAAGCATACAATCTCTTTTTGAGTACTCAGCTCCAGGTGGTAGTTCAGAATTTAATGGAAGAGCTAGGATAGGAAGGAAATTAATTGAAGGAAATGTTAATGCTGGAAGAAAAACTCTATTCTCCTGCTTGTTTGTTTTTTAACTGAAGAATTGCAGACATTGACAAAATATACAGCTTACATTTCAATTAGCAAGCATATAAATAAATAGTGCTTCACTTTCTATCTGCATTTTCATTACTACATGCATTAAATCAAGAATCAAGATGATCAAGAAGAGAACAATTATTGAGTCCAACATACCTGAGTGGGTAGACTTGCTTTGGGGAACGTGTCGAAGAGGCGTTTCAAGTCCTTTAGCCATTGTAGCAAGCTTACTGGCAGCATGCATTATTTTCTTTTCAGCTCTGCCAAGAATTGCAGAACATGAAGAAAAATATTAAAGTTTAAGGGTAATTCCTTTTCAATTCTGCACTTTACTTCAAGGTAACATTAGCAAAAGTCAAAGAGTACTGAGAAGACAGCATGGCAGACTGCTGAGCAGTCACCTCATGCCAACCTGAGCAGACTGGCAGGACTTTAGGTCAGGCACTGTTGCCCCTGAGGTGGGCAAACACCAGACCAACATCTACACACCTCTTTCAAAAGTAATTGCCAAACATACTTGAACTTACCCTTCATGTTTCCCATTATCAGTAAGTAGTTGTTGAAGGCATGTCAAATAGTATTTGCGCATTTTCCGTGCTGTCTCTTGGCGCTCTCTTAAAACCTCTGCTTTAATCATTTCAGCAGCTCGCTCCTTACTTTCACGGATATAACAAAGCATATCACCTATGGACACACTTCATTAGTACCAGTATTCACCCAGAGTGGGGAAAAAACCTACCACCACAAACTGGGATCATCTAGCAGACCTGGAGCAAGTCAGCAATGGCCTGGATTTGCCTGCTAACATTCCACCCAAGCCCTGGTCCCAAGCGTTGCCTACTGGATAAATGCCACTCAAGACCAGAGCAGGTCAATATGAAGCATGAGAGAGGAATTCAGTTGTCCGATTCTGCATCTTCAGCAGCATTAGAAAACACTAGGTGCGGGAATTTGGGACGAATGTTGGCTGGTAAAACACAGGTCTAGGAATTCTTCAATGACAGGTGGAACTTAGGGACCTGCTGCACTCAAATGAGACATGGTGCAACACTTAAGCCTCTTTCCTCAGCCAGAAAGTTGCTTTTACCACTGTAAAAGATGTAATACAGTGTAACAAAGCAAGGATGGCATAACAAGGCTTCACCCATCAAAGTTAATCTTGTCCAAGATTATAGTGACAATTCCATTTCTCACATTCACTCTAGTAAGACATAAAAATGTACTTCTCATGCAATTTGGCTGTCAGATTCCTGTGCAAGTTGGCTGAAGGAAGTGACAAAGTAAATTATTTTGCTCTCCTCACTTTTTAGCTAAAACTTTAGTACTTACACTTAATCTTGCTCACAGCTTTAATGTACTGAGCACGCATTTCTTCCAGCCCTTTCACAGAGTCACAGGATGTACAAGGTTTTGAGATGCCTCCCTTTGACAGTGACCTGAAATGCACATAAGTCACATGGCATAAGAAAAGCAGCTTGTATCTTACAAAAATAATTAGATTGTTTAGATTTTTTAAATACCTTGGTGGTGTTCCTAAGTCTTTCAGTTTACTCTTCATCTCAGAGTTTTCTGCAATGAGAGCTTCTAGGACCTTTTCATTTTCTATTTAAAAAAAAAAACCAAACTATAATTCACTGCACTTCTCTAAATTCAAATTGAGTTCCACAGAAGTTATTAGACAAACTGATGTCTCTAGTGTAATGTCTCTAGCTCAATGTCACAAAGCATAATCAATACAGTTGTACTTGTTGCAGTAACAAGCACACAGGAATCAATTCCAACACACTTCAGCAAAGCCCAAATATAAAAGTAAACTCATACAGTAACTAACTAAGCTTAAAGCCTTTGTGCATCATTCCTAACACTATGCTGGAAGCAAAACTTCAGATACATCAAGTGCACATGCAGAGAAAGGATAGGGGGAAAAAATAACGAGGGTTGTTTTGACAAACATTGGAAAAGAATCATTAGTTTGTAGGTTAGTAATTGTGCCTTCTGTGAGGTGGAGATATAAAGAATAAAACTTGCTTGGTTTTGTGGTGGGTACTGGGCTTCCATGCCAGTTCCTGCTCAATGCCTCTAAGAAGGATATAAATAAGCCACCACAGAGAATGAGAAGACAGTGGAGCTGAAAAAGCCCAAAGTCTAGGTCTTCAAGCTGATACTGAAGACTGTTGATTGTGGCATACAGACAGACCACCTGTGGGTCACCTCCTCAATGTTAGAGAGCCTTAAAACCTATTTATTAGTTATTTACTCTAAGCAGATGCACAGAAAAGCAAAGAGCATGCAGCCATCATGAAATACAAAGAGAAGCAGTCCGTGGCCTTCAGAGATCCTGATTTGTGGTCTGAATCTCATTTTGAGCAGTTCAAAGTTGTATCTAGGATGACTTTGGTGAAGCAGTAGCCTCTGTTTTCATTAACAGATGTCCTTTTACTCTTCAGTCTTTCTTACAGTCCCCAAAGAATTTTGCATATTATATAGTTGTTGAAAAAAGAGTACAGAAATAATATGCAAATCTTACCCACCTGCCCTTGCTCACACATTTGCAAGATGTCAAAAACCTTTCTTTTACAAACATACAGCATTTTAGTCCTCCTAATTGAACACAAGGATTTTTTAGAGCAGGCAAGTGAGACTTTACACTAAAAGAAAAAAGGAAAAAACCCACCTCACACAACACACAAACCACAGCCTTTGACAAGCAAGACTATCTAGTCACTTGGTACAACCTACTACCTCACATTTGCTCTCTCCAAGCTGACCATTTGCCAAACCTGTCTACAGTGATCACAGTGACCTTTCACTGAACTGTGTTCAAACAATTCTACAGAGTTACTGATCCTGAGGATACAATTTGAGACCTCTCCTGAACCAGGACGTTCAGCAATTCCTGCCATGCTCTAAAGAGAGCCTAAAAAAAAATACCCTGAAGACTACTGTGTACAGCTTCAACTAATTAAAACACTGCAGGAAGAATTATCCTTTTATTCAATCAGCAACATGTTTTCCTTCAGAGAAAACATAATTCTCTTTTTTTTGCACTCCTTAAAACAAAGGCCTCTACTGACTTCAATATAGCTGACTGAGGGGATAGAGTTCCTCAGATACCAGCTAAGTGGGAACTATGCTCCATATGGTACAGCATGCTCGACAAGGAAAGAAAAAGTTCTTGAACATAGAAATGAAGCACAGCAGGCATTCCTCCAACAAATTTTCTCAGAAATAAACCTAGACTAAAGGAATTCTTGTTGCTATCAGAGACAGAAGAATCAATAAGACTTTCTCTGAGGGGAAAGCCTACATAAAGGCTTCCCCATAAAAGGAGACCAAATAGGTGCCAAAAGACTATCAGTCTTTTCACAGAAGGTGATAAGGATATTAAGAATGCCAAAAATAAGATGTTGGACAGCAAAGAGAAAGTAATCACAACCAAACAACACTACCCCACAGCTACTGGGCTTTGTATTAACAGGAGTACTGGATACCATCAGTAATTAAACAGAAGCAGTCTCCCAAAACAGAGGAATCTCAAGCAAGTTACTTTGCACCATCTTTTTCTATCACATTTTACAAGAGTCTTATTCCCATACTATAGACAGAAGTGTTCTTTTCAGTGACTTTTCTGAAAGCAGAGTGGATATTTCATGTCTATCATTGGTAGAGACAGCCATCATATAGGAAAGAAACATTTAAAGAACTGGAGACCTCTTCTCAGTCATCTATTCTGCATTTCTCATTTCAAAGTGACAAAGGAAAAATAAAATCTTGATTTAAAAGGCAAAAGCAGTAAATACAACCTATTTAAAACCTACTTTGAAGTTCACCAAAAAAAGAAACAAAATAAACAGAATTACAGCTTCAAACTACTGTTAACTGCAGGAAGGTACAAGGAAACTGTGCTCAGTGGCTTACTACTGCTGTGCCAGGAGGAACCAATTAACATCTTTATATTCCCCAATGCAGGGTGGATGCATATGTGCATAGTAGCAATACAGCCCAAAAGAAGACAGCTAAAAACCTCGCTGAATCATATGGATTTATAAGCATAAGTGTGGAAGTGCACAGGCATGCATTATCTGTATAACCTTCATGGGCAACAGGATCCCCATATACACATATCCAAAGAACATCTGCCACTTGTTCAGCTTTCCTTTACTCTTTTCCTGACAAAAAGAGTAGTAAAGCAGTAAGTATGTTTTAAGCCAAAATGTAAAATGTGGGGTTTCTTGGGCAAGGCAAATCATGGTTTTTGTTATTTTGTATTGGTTTTGTTGGGGGTTTTGTGGGCTTTAAAAAAAGGGGATTGTTTGTTTCTTTAAGTATGTACACATATCCATTCCATCCACTGATATGGATAATGCAACAAATGAAAGACTCGTGCAGCCAGCAAGGCAAAGCGATTCAAAGTTGTCTTCAGGTGACTAGGAATCCTAACCTTGGATTTGCTCTGACTTAGCTTCATGGTCCTTCACAGCAAGCTGAAGATGTCTGTGGGCTATCTCCAGCTTTTTTTTTAATTCCTGGCACACAGTGTCTCTTTTTTCAAGCTCCTGCCAGCAGTGTTCACAGCAAAAAACTTCCCGAGACCCAAGGTTCCTTTTTGTGCATTTCTGATCTGCAACAGTAATTACTACAAGTTACCATCAAGCAGAGAACCAAAAAAAGAACCAGGCCCAACTTCATTATTTCCAGTGCTCTGCTTAGCCTTTCTCTTACTGAAAAGCATATAGCAATTTAGTCTAATTAAAATAATCACAAGAGGCTGGAGCCTTGTTATAGAAGGTGAAGCAGGATCTCTCAAGTTGCTGAGCCCTCACAGTCTCAATGCTCTTGCATCAATGATGGTTTGATATGTCAGTCAGTGACACGAGACTTGTAGGTCAAATTTTATATTTTTTTAAAAGGAAAAAAACCACACAAGCCAAGCACAGTCTTTTGGAGTGAGCTGAAGGAAATTCTCCCAGCTGGGAAGCTGCACACGCGGCTGAGTCTAGTTAAGTTAAGAAATTGACAAAGACTGGGCTACTTCCAGGAGAGCAAGGGCTGCTCCCTATGGCCAGGACAGGGAGCTCTAGAGACAGAAGAGCTGCACTGCTTGTATTGTTTTGTGTTTTATAGATGGTTTGTTATTTTGGTGTTGAAGGAATTTAAGCCACACTCTAGGCATAAAGCCAAAAGCTCTCTTGGGTTTTCTTGCTTTATGTTTTTCAGTTGTGTAAGAACTCAAACTAAACAAAGCTCCAGAGACTTCTGTGCCTCCCATGAAGTTTCTCCCCAGCTACACTGGCTCTAGTTTGCCATAGTACATGTGACAGCTTTAGGAATAGCTAAAGTGCTAAAGCATATACAGGGTGAGGAGAGAAGGAAATAAATAAAAAAAAAAAAGAAACATCACCCAGGGAGTCACATTTTTTCTACTACATTCTTGACCAAAAGAATCAGAAAAAACTACCATGCCAAGTAAAGTATAACTCCTGACACAGCAATATATTTTACATGAATGCAGAATTCCCTGTCTTGTCTAATATCAGAAACAGTATAATTCAATCTTCAAAGCTTTGCTTTAGTATTACGCATTTACAAGACATAGTTTAGACCATAACCTGCTCATCATGATCAACACTGGCTTACTGAGGAGCTGTTAAACACTAGAAGTATTACTGTTCATGTCCACAACCCCCAAAGAGTATTTATAGCAACAGCAGATATGGCAGCTATTTCTTTAGTCTTGAAGAATGGCTTTAAAAAAGAAGAAAACTACTAGAATTTAATAAAATTAAACCTCAAAGTCTAGCATTGCTAGTAAGCTGAAGACCGGTACCATTCACTACACGGCTTGTGACTTTAATGTAGTACAAGATAATGCAACATTAAACAACTTTACAGTCAGAAGAACTGCATCTTCCTCTGTCACACAAATACCCACTAATTAACTAAACTTGCATTAGAGTCATCAATAAGACATTGACTATTAAAGACTGCTACTAATAAGCTTAATTGGATGATACACAATTTGCCAGATTAAAAAAACAAAACAATACCTTTGTCTGTTCCAGTTTCCTGCAAGGGTGGCTGCTGCCTTAGCCTCCTCTGTGCTTCTGTTTGGTGTCCAACATTGTACACAGGAGGTCTTGCCATGTCCCCAGTTTCTCCTTCACCATGTTGCAGGCAAGAGCATGCTTCTTTATTTATCTTACTCAGTAGCTCTTCATATTTCTGCAATTGAAAAACACGTCCTGAAAACCCAACACATAGCAAAAAAAGTGTTCCACGCTGTCCTAAAGTAGGCACATACTATGATATGCATAAAAGAAGTAATGCTGGCCACCAAGTAGCTTTAGTAATTGTGGCACAGGTGCTTTAAACCTGCAACAGAACTGTAGATTGCAGCTCAAATCAGGAGGAAAAACATGTATTCTAGCATATAGAAGTTTCACTTGGTGCAATTCACTGCAACAGCAGTAGTACCTAGCTATCTTGAGTCTTATTTTGAAAATGTCAGAAGCCCTTGACATTACAGAACTAAGCAAGCCAGCTTCACCTGTTCAAAGACACTATTTTTTTTTAAAGGCATATACAGCAGAAAGAGGGATTGGACCCATTTAGATTTTCTGTGCAAATACGGGCAGCAGAGGGCCAGGAAAGTAATCTAGAAAAATGTAACTTCTTTATTTATTGCTATTATTGTAGCTCAAGAGAAGGCATTACCAAGAAATGACTAAGACTTCACTGAATAAAGTTGTTCAAGCCAATCAACATTTTGAAGTTCAAAAGCATATTAACAACAGTTTATCCCTAGACATTCATATCTACTACAGAAGACCCATCAGGCCTAAGAAAAAAAAACCCTTCCAGTTTCCTTTACTATAATAACTCATGGAAAGTAAATTTTAAAGGATCAATTCCTGAACAGAAACACTAAAAAACCTGGGCAACATTGTAATGAGAAATCACTTAATTCTCATTTCCCCCTATTGCCATCTTCTCTTGAAAAAAAAAAAGATAGTTTCTTTCTGTCTTATTCTTTGCTGATTCCCCAGATGCTAAAGGCTGGGTGGCAGTGATGTTTCTGGTGGGATGCTCCTCATAATCAAAAACTTACTACAAGTATAATATTGCAAAAAGGGGAACCTGCCAAAACAGCAGCAACAGAAGCTTTTGGACAGAGTTGTCCTTAGTCCCAAACTCCGCTAGAAGAGGGCAGGATGTCTTTCCTCATTTGGGTAGGCACACTGAAAAGTATTTCCTAGAGCCACAATAGAGCTAAGTAAGCCTATTATTCCTAAGGTAGATCAGTTATTCAGTTCTACTCCAGATAATTTGCAAAAAGGACTTACTGATTTCATCTTTATTTGTATCAGAAGAGGTGGAGTGGAGGGGAAAGAGTAACAGAGTAACATGATCCAAGATCACTATCACAGACAGCTATATTTCTCAAAAAAAAAAAAAGCAGCAAGCAGCTATACTAAAAATCTTAATGACTGAACCCACCTAAGAGGTCACAAGGAGCCTTCAACAGGCTCCCAAACTTAAGTTGGTGGATTCATTTCCTTAATTTATGAATCCTGCCATTAAAGAGTAATACTCCTAACCTGACTTTCTCTTCTTTCAAGACTGAAAGTGTCAAAGCTACACCTATCCTTTCCATTTTCACTAATGGTAGATTTAGCCTTCTTTACAATTTTAAAGGACTGTTTTATCAATGAACTCAAATGTTTGATTCTCAGAGCTACACAGATATTTTATATTGTGAGAAAACAGGCATAAGTGATTTCTCAAATCCTTTTCTGGCTGGCAGTTATAGTTTACAGAAATATTACCTCTTTCCATTCTTGCTCTTTCTTTTCCAGAATTGTGTAAACTGTGGCTCTGTAGGCTTTTTGTAAGCAAACCTTCAGTTTGTTCTCACACTTATGGCCTAGTTGAACATGACCATCAAAACACTTATCCTTCCAAGAATGTTTACTATGTGTGCATTTGACTAGTTCTTCATTAATTTCACTCAACAAGTACTCAAGCTCAACCAGAGTCTTCTCCTCATACCGATTTATTTCATCTTGCAGTCTCTTTGTTTCCTGAGCCTCCCATTCTCGCTGCTTTTGGTCAAGTAACATCTTAATTTCTGCCTCTTTCTGAACGGAGAGATCATTCCTCTGCTTTGCAAGATCCTCCTTTGCTGTTGCAAGTACCTCTTTAATTCTGTTTCTGTGATCATCTAAGAATGATCTGTAGTCTCTCTCATTTTGCTCTTGTATCTGCAGGATTTCTTCTTGCTTTTCTTTGTTCCACTGAGCACGGGCTTTTGCTAGCTCTGCTTTGATGGTTGCAGGGATTTCTTCTTTCTTTAGCTCCAATTCCTTCTTGAGAGAAATTACCTTTTCTTCAAGTTCTTTCATTCTTGGTCCAGGTTTCTCTGTATTCTCATATTCTTTCTTCCATTTCTCTTCAGCAGCTGAGAGAACTAGGGCTAACTGGTGAGTACATAACACAGTCATTATAAATACATACATACATTTATAACTACATAAAATACAACACTGGGTCATTATCAATCCATTGGAAAGGATTTTCAGTTATTTAATAAAAATATAATCCTATATAGGCAAAAAAAAAAATCAGAACCAGAGTACACTAGAGACATCTTTCCTTAATGATTCCCTGCCTATGTCTGCATTCATTCCTCAGTAACATATGGGATTTGGGAAGACTGAGCCGTTTACCAACAAACGTATACAAGGATTTTAGGCTACCTGCTTTGCTGCAGTCTCTTTGTGTTCTTTTTCCCATTTTTCTTGTTCTGTCTTTAGATTAACTTTGTACTCTTTGAGGTCTGTTAATTCTTGCAGCCACCTGGCACGAGCTTTGGTTAAAGCTGCATCTATCTATAAGCAGATAAAAATAAACCTATTTCAGTCACCACCACCAAATACATTTCTTATTATTACCTTCATGTAGCAGTGAAAGAACAGACTTCACTTTGGATTGCCTATGTTTACAGAAATTAAAAGAATCAGACCAGCAGCATCTGATGCATTTTGTGATGCAAAAACCATACCAAAATTATGACCATTAAATTTATTTTTTTTAACAAAATGGTATAAACTAAGTTAATTTTGCTCAGCTCTTTTCAAAACCCCTGCAAAACTTGTCCAACTGTGTGAAGAATCAACAGCTAGAAAAAACAAGCTATATATTACAGCTTCTTCAGAACTGTTTTTTGGGTGTTTTTTTTTTAATCTCTCTCTAATGTAGCAAATATCAACTACTGAGCTTAAGAGAATGTGAGTAGAAGAGAACACTTAGTTGCACGTGGTAATTTCACAGACACCAGGCAGACTAAACAATTATTTGTTATCTGGCTGGCAAGATTTTTACAGTATTTATTTTCTAATGGTATTTCAAATTCTTTTAAGGCCTCTTCAGAGGCCATATTTTCTTTCAGAGCCTTCTGGACCTGTAGCCTCTGGTCTTCAACAACCCCTTCTAACTCTTAATTTGAAGCTTCTTCCACAACTGTTACTCGGTCAGCTTGGTTGCTGCAGTCATTACATTCAATTACAGTCCTTCTCATTTCTTCCAGCCTACTTTGCCATTCTCTTTTTTTCTGCTAGGAAAATAGTATTTTTTTTAATAAAATCTCCCCAGTGTCCAAATAACTAGAATTTCATTTGCATTTACCAAAAAAAAAACAAACCTTTTTATAGCAATGATCTTCCCTAACAGGGAAGACCAAAACCATGCTCAGAGGGCAGAGAGTTTGGTAAAGAATGAGTTTGGTTTTCTTCCTCATCACAGCTTTCTTCTATGGGACAGGATAAAGGACTTCTATATGATAACTGAATGAAACAACAGAAAGTGTAACCACTCACCTAGGTTTCAGGGTGGAAAACTCCAGCATACTACCAGCTACGACATTCAGGCTATTCAGGCATGTTACTTTGCAAGGTCTAGGGTTTGGGTTTTTTCCCCAAAATCTTAAGCATATATAATACCTATTGACTTCAGAGGCTCCTAAAACAACAGATCTTTAAAAGCCACTTCAAATGACAGAACAACAATGCATAAGTCTACTTACAAATAAGTTCTCCTTCTAAAAATAAACAACCAACAAAAAAATAACAGTTTGGAACTCCCTAGTTTAAAGTTCCACACCTCTTTTTCTTCCTTCTCCCAGTGGATTTTAGTTAATGCAACCTCCTCTTCAACCTGCCGTTCTTTTTCTTCCAGCCACTGCTTCTTTGCTGCCATCATAGAGCTCCTGTGTTTCTCTTCAAGCTCAGTCCTCAGAAGGTTAAGAGAATCTTCTTTTTCTTCTAATAGCTGTTTCTTGAGCTACAATAAAAAACAATAAAGAGAAAAGAAAATGTCAAAAGGTATTCTCCAAGGCACAGCAAACTACTATGGTACAAAATGGTGAGAATGCATGAGACACACAATTAACCACTGTTATTGCACTGATCTTACTGATTACACCTGGACAAGAGATTCAGCTCTCAAAAGAAGGCGTTTAAGGTATGATATCAGAGGTTATTATAGGCTATGGCTCTAACATAAGTTTTCTATCAAGGATCTTTAATCCAGGCATACTTTGAGCTGCACTTCTTTACTGTAGTTGCTTATCAAGACAGTTGACCTACTTTAGTCATTTCACATTGATACCTTCAGAAAAGCAAAGCTTTAAATCAATATAGCAGTCTGAATTAATTATTACTTAAAAAACCCACAGTATTTTCAGACTAGTTTTATACAGGGAGAAGAAAACTTGTCATTCAGGTTTCTGAGAAGCGTGTTATGAATGTTAAGCCTCTCACTACTGACTGAGTATTCCTCAAGAATCAAAATTATTAAAGTTAACTATGTGAAAACGAATAGCTACTGGAAGGGGTTACTTCTGCAATACTTTAAACCTTAAGGCAGAACAGCGAGTTAATTAACAACCAAATAGGTAACCAAAAACCAAATAGGTTTCTGACATAGCTCCATCTCTTCCAAGTATCTTCTACAAACAATTACAAATATGGATATTACATCTTAAAAACTGTTCTGAAACTATATCGTTTATAGAAGTTTCCATTAGTACCTTCTCTTCCTTCAGCTGCTGCTCTCGCTCAAATTTCTGCCTTAAAGTAACTTCCAACGTGTCCTTCTCCCCACAGACACCAATGTAGCATTCCTTCACTGAAGTCATCTCTTTATTCAGCTCCTCTACGTTCACCCTTCAAAGGACAGATTATTTATCAATTAGTCTTTACACTCACGGGACAGCAAGTATGCATTAAAAAAAAAAAGTAACTGGCACTGAAGGCTGGACTGGAAATGTGAAAGTTATGGTAAAAGTGAAAAAAATGGTCTTACTTTAACTGCAAGATTGCTTCTTCGTAAGTTTGAATAAGCTGCTGCTTTTCTGCAGCATACCTCTCCATCAGATCTTTCTCAAATTGTGCTTTTGTATCCTCATGATGCTGCTGATAAGTTCTTTCACACCTACAATTTCAAGAAATAAAAAAAAAGACTGCCTAGGTTTCCCCTCCTCACCCTTTTAAAATGCTGTTCAATTTTTCCTTAATAAACTAGCTTTTTAATGCTGACCTCCCCTTGTGCCAGAGAGATGGTTCAATTATATATGCAGGCTAAAAGTTCACAAATGGATCTAAACAGAATTACCTGTCAATAGCTTCTTGTTTATCCTGATCGAAATCTTGAACAATTTTTCTCATCTGACAACAGAGATCTTGATTTAAGCTTTTCAGTTTTTCCTCATTTTCCTTCAGTTCTTCAATAGTCGAAGTATGATTCTGGAGAAACAAGGATCAAGTAATAGATGGGTTATAAAGAACCATTTCTAATTGCAGCTTTTAGCACGGGGAGGGGTGGTGGGGGAGTTTGTAGTGATAAGCAGCATCTCTATCTCACCTCAAGTTCTTGCAGCAAAGTTTCATTAGCCTTTCTGAGTCTCAGAACTTCTTCCTTAAGATTATCAGACAAAGGACTGGCCACCACAGTATCGTTCAGATTTTTGACAGGCTAAAACCAAACAAAATTAAGATATCTTTCAAGATACATACGACTTAGAAGTTGATGCTTTAAAAAAAGTTCAAGCTGTCAAATAAAAATTTTACTTAGAAAAAATAAAAATAACCCAGAAGAAATTATTGCAGTGCAATGCAAGATATAATAGCATCAATGTTAGCCTTGATGAATTCTTGGAACTCACAGTATCACTAAGACTTAGAGAAGCACACACTCAACATCATGTTTGCAAGATGAAGGACTTCCATCATCCAACAGAGAGCACACTTCTCAAACATATTATATTCCTGTTGCACATACAGATGCCAATGTATAGATTACAAGAGCACATGTTACAAGTTTGATCAATTTATAAAGGCAATATATATATATTTGCCTATTATATTTGATCAATTTATAAAGGCAAAAGGAGTGAAGAGAGTTGCAATATCAAAGAGATTCCTTATTGATAAAATACACAGTGAAGATCCTCTGAAGCTAATCCGTTTAATGTTCCATTTGTATAACCTAATGATACTATCAAGCTTTCTCAGAGAAATTAGGTCTTTTTGGCTAAAGAAAACCTACTTTATGCAATGGAATTTATTTCTGAAAAAAGATTGGCCATTAAGCGCTAACGAGCAAGTAAGCCATCACATTAGAACTCAATAAGGCCGATGCTGCCCAAGTTCTGCTATTCAGACTATTTGCCTTTCAAAGATACAAAACAAGGTAACAACCAAATGACAATACTTTTCTTAAGAGCAAAGGCAGATTTACTTAATCACTGCGAACATTCAACTGTAAGTCCTTTGGTCCATTCTCATAAGAATTTTAAACTTTGGTTTTGTTTACTAGAAACCAGTGCACTTTTACTTTTAAAAAAAAGCATAAAAGAACAAACCTCTGATTCTTTTGATGCTTCTTCTGCTTTCATCAACTGCTTGTATTCCTCTAATGTCTTCTGACAATCTTTAAGATCATTTTGTAATTGAGTAACCTGATTTCTCTTCATTTTATTACTGCTCAATAAACGTTCCAGCTCAGCTTTTAATTCGACAATAATTTCATCTTTAGAGAGGTCTTTATCCGTGTCTCTGTTCTGTATCGCACTATCAGGGAAGACATAACTAGTTTAGTATTTAAAAGACAAAAAACATTTATATGAAAAGTAGTAGTAGCAAAGAGAAGAGCAACTAATGCTACCAGAAATATAGATACCTAAGAGATAATAGTAAAAAGAATGAGAGAACATGAATACAGAAGTCATGTACTTTTTTCATCAAGTTGCAATTAACGTACAGGAAACTTGTTCATTGAGCTGTTTCCCCTAACGATTAATTCTCACATGATGCAAGATGTTTCTAAAGACAACCAAAGCTTTAGCATTAAGTTACTATGTGGAATCTTTAAGCAAAAAGGTATCCATGCATTTAGCCCATACAATCCAAGGAACTGCAACATAGTCCCTGTAAAATCTGAAGATGCGTTAAGCAGCAATTAAGCATCCAATTTATGAATTTATGATATTAGTCCAGTTTAGTATTTCCCAAATTACCTGGCAATACAAGCAGTATTTCAAACACCTACCAAAAAAACCTGTGTTGATCTAGTACAAACCATCTTTTACACATCACTTGTACATTTCTGAGGATTTTAATTTTTTCTTAAAAAAAATTAAAAAAATATCACTCAATACCTGCAGAACCTTGGTTTCTTTCCAGTGATTTTCTTAATTCCCAAATCTACATAGGAATCACCTGGGTTTGTATGCAGCTCTCCACCTGCATCATTCAAAAATACTCCAAGCTTGGCAGCAGATTCATACAAAGCTATTTCTTCCTTCAGTTCCATTAATTCTTCCTTAAAGGAAGAGACAGGAAAAAAATTACACTGTGTAGAGAAACTCCAAGGAAACACATCAGGGCTACAATAACTCTTCCAAAGAAAACAAGTACATAAAGCTATTCTTTCTAAATACAGTTGTATTTACCCAAATCATCTAGCATTACTTTGATTTATTTATACTATCATTCTTGATACCAATAGCAGAGCATATGTTAAAACTAAAAAATAAAGTTAAAATATATTGAGCAGCAGAGAATATTCCCTATTATTCCTATTACAGATCATATATGAAGTCGAGTATTATTTCTTTTGCTCTTACTTTCTCTTTCCTGCTGCTGTATAGTAAAATAAATGACAGGAGAAGAGTACATTGCTGGAAAAATAGCATATTACACTAGTACTTATTCAGATTTTTTTAATTTTTGACTTGGAAATTATGTCTAATATATGAAATTAACTGGAAACACAGACTTCCACTTATATTTTACAGAGGACTATCTAGCATTCCCTTTTGCTGTGAAAAGGTAAATTCCAGAACATAGCGTCTCCAACTATTCCTATAGCCTAAATTACAAGATTACCAGCAAATAGGATTTACATTCTTCTTTTTCCATCATGTAAGATAGATGTATGATATCAGATTTGTGTCAATACATATGCCCTGCTGTGTTTCATTTAAGAAAAAAAAAAAGTGTCTAATATGCAACACTGGAAGATGAAGTAGTGGGTAATACTTCACTGAAAGGGGACATGCTTGTTTCCCCAATAAAGAAAGAATTTCAACTACCAACCCCTTAGCTACAACGCCCACCTCTCTAAAATCAAAACAATAAAACATTTAATAAAAATCAATTAACCTGCAAAGCCTTGTTCATGTTGCTGCTTATCATGTGTGCAGACTGAGCTTGTTGCAATTGAAACCGTAACTGATTGGTCTCTTGCATCGAGCCTATTACAGGAAAGAAAAGGGAGAGAAAGAGCAAGTCACAAATATGCAAGAAAGACTATGTAGTCTGAAAAAGATGACTGTAACAAATAGCAACACTGATTCTGGTAATAGGCATTACTTTGTTTCCATTTCTTTGAGCTCACTAACAGGAAATGCAAATAATGAAGGAAAGAATATTTCTACCTGAATTGAGCAGGTGAAGATTACTATACGTCTCCAATTTAAAACACAGTTTGTTTTAAAGTTTGGGAATTACAGTGGCTTTTTTTTTTCAGAACTATTAATAGTAGCTTTAGAAGAAATATCATGAGTAGAAAGATGTGCCAAATGTTTGCTTTCCATGTAGGTCACCAGAAGCAAAAAATGACATTGTGCAATTGTGCCAGAAGTTTTAGCAGGAACAGGACTACCTTGGAAAACTGGTCACCTTCCCCTCCTTCCTAGGTGAAAAGTTTAGCTTTATCGTTTTCCCAATTTATTATTGCTTTAAGGCATTTGATTAATATAGCACAGAAAAACCACAGTATTTCTTCAATTTCTTCAAGCTTCAATTGAAGAAGCAACTTCTTCAATTCAATTGCAGTTGCAATCTTTTTAAATATCCTATTGCATTTATAATTACTTATTTACTACATAATACAGGTCCAATAAGGTGGTTCTGCTTCTCTCCTGATGCTTAGGCACTCTCTAGAGAGATTTTAGTTCCAGACTAACATTTCTCAAACAGAACATGCCCTTAAATTTGGATCCAGGAATACAGACATTTTGTTTAATATGTTTGGATTCTATGAGAAGACTTACATTACTCTTCAGTAATGTACAAGTCACACAGACTTCAGAGTGTGAAGGTAGGCACAAGTCAAATACACAAAGAGCAGAATATTTCACATGTTATTCCTACAGGCATAGGTTTACAAGAACCAGCCTCCAGTCACAAAAGCAATTCTTTTCTCATTGAAATTTTGGATTTAGAATGGCAATTCAAGTCAAAGACTAACATAAAATAAGTAGTTTGCTCCCAAAGGCTATTATTTAGTCCAAAACTAAGTTTACACATATGCAGCACAAAATGCATATAGAAATAGTTTTATATTGGGGGTGCATGTTTGGTTTTCAACTTTTTTTTTTTTTTTTTTACACTTCAGTCTTGACTTCACTAAATTTAAATCTGATTAGTGTACTGCATAGGAAGTGTTCTAGTACACATTTAGCTTGATGCCGATTCCATTTCAATCAAGAAACACAGGTATGCAGTTTCATGCTGCAAAAAACTGGAGCCATTTTTGCAAAGAAAGATAAGGTAGGAGTAAAAGGCTGACCTGTTTGCAGTAAATTTGCACATTGCTTTTGGCTTTCTTCTAGGCTTCTTGTCAGTCGATTTATTATTTCAGTTTTTTCACATTTGGTTTCCTCCAACGTTTTTTCAAGCTGTTTGACATGCCCTCCTAGAGTTTTGCAAAGCTCTTTCTAGGTAAAGAGAAAAATAATTTATTTTTACTCATGTTACAAATACCTAACCATCTAGAACAGTTTTGGATATAGAAAGAGTCAATCCATACAAGACATCGGAGAAAAAGAATCAGTCAGATACCTACAGGGGCAGAGGCCACCTAAATCACTCACAGATCAAATATTATTCTTGGTTGTCAAGTCATCTCTTACAGCATCCAAGTTAAGTTTTCATTAGGAGACAGTAAGCATACTCATATAAACATACATGGATGTGAACCATTTCACATTTCCTAGAGCAGTTCATATTCAGCATATCAGATTATCACCTCTAATTAATTACATATACTCAGTCTACTGCAGAAACATCAAGAAAGTAGAACATCACATTAGAACTCACTTAATAAGGCCTATGCTGTCCAAGTTCTGCTATTCAGATTGTTTCATGTCATGTTATTTATATTAAGCCTGAGCTTAACTCAATTTAGTTTAACTGAGGTCAAGCCAAACTCCCAGTTCCAATGCTTTGTAAAAGAGCAACTGCAGGTTTTTTTCCTCATGATATACAAAATAGACCTTCATATGTCACTACTTACAGTTATCTGCACAGATCTGGGAGGTAAAGTACCTCATCAATAAGCCTTTTGACTTTTCCATTTTCTCTCAATAACAGGAAGCCTCTCTTTAAATATCTCAAACATACATACTACCGTAAAAAACCACCACATTTTTTTGCAGTAGAGACAAAGCTGTGTAAGCTTTGTTGGCTTTGCTGTGGTATTACAACAGGAATTTAGTAATGCATTCTTGTTTGCAAGCATTACTTTTTCAAACATACAACCCATTTACTTTTATGCATATTTATGTTGATACAAGAATTACAGACCTAGAATTAAAGAAATTTAACTCTATTTCCTTTCTATGAAAGAAAAGGACAATTTATTAAGGCCTGCCTACACTATATTGCTTGAATATTTCCAATAATGTAATGGACTCTTACAAAATGTCAGGTAGAATAATTTTAATAAGCTCTATAATTATCTGGCACAATCCAGATCAAACTCCATCTTAAAGCCAGCCTCTCCCTCTGCTCTCTTAAATCTGTACTTCTAAAATAAAGCACCTGTTCAGTGGTTAGTCATTCTTGATCGTTTTGAGACTAAAGTTTGGCAATACTGTTTGATAAACAGTTTTTCTTGAAGCAAGAATATAATGTAATTTCTTAATTAGTTATTTTCTTTCCCAGATTCATTTGCCAGTACGCTTTCAAAGATAGATTGTACACAGAATGAAAGCTCAGAAGAGAAACTAAGACAATGAATTCTTGCCTCCTCTGCATCTATGTACAATATCACAATTTGAGTTCACAACTGCATGGAATTGTTTATAAAAACATATCACATAGGCTTCATATTGAGACCTATATAGAATTTGCTTTCTATTTGTTAGCAGCCTCCAGAAGTTATTAGAATGGTAGGTCAAGAAGTACAGTTTAGGAGACATGGGGAGCTCCATATCCTCTCCAGTACCTTACTCAGCATCCTAATATAATATCTTACCTGCTCTTGGAGTGCAGATTTTGTAGTATCAAGTTTCTGCTCTAATGATAATACTTGCTTTTCATACTTTTGCTTGAGTGCTGAAATAATGGTCTCGTGTTGCTCTCTAGCTCTCTGAAGGGCATCTGAACGCTGAAGTTCTAACAGCTGCTTCTGCATGCTTTCCATGGCTACCTCTGCCACTTTGGATTGCTTCAATATCTGTAGGGACAGTATTAAGAGTAGCTCTCCTTTACATATATTTTACTTTTGCTCCAGTATTCTGTATAATAATATAATATAATTTCTTAATCAGCTCAGGTTTTTTGGTGCAAGAGTTGCCAAAAGACCTCAAATAATGCCTGGATCTCAATATGAACTAATTTTCCACCAACACATCCTATTCATTCATCACATCTTCAGCTTCTGCAACGATCATGAACAGTGTTTCAAGAGAGTAGCACTTATATTTGCTGCAAATGCACCACAAATAATAGTGTAAAGATCTTCCACAATGAAGTTTAAAAATATTTATAGTACCTGCTCCTCATTAGTAGTAAGAGTCTTAATTTGAGTTTCAAGGGCCTTTATTTGACCTTCAAGATGCACTTCCCGTTCCTTTCCATTCTGATAGAGTTTCTGAGACTCACGAAGACTAACAGCCAAACCATCCTTTTCATCTTAAGAGATAGACATAATAATTGCATGAGAAACATGTCCAGCCACCCAACAACTTCACAGAACACAGCTATTCATTATCCCTGCTCTACAGAACCCTTTGCTGCAAGCCTTCCATCTCATACTGTGGGCAACAAGCAGAAGACTGAACAAAAACATTCAGTCTCCATCCAGTAACCACTTTCTCCCTCTGGCAGCTGGAAGCACTCTGATATATTGTGTCTTCAGAGCCCTAGTGGAAACAAGCACCATTCTATCAGCACAAGGAACAAGTACCATCCCTTACACCATTTAAAGGGAGAAACAGTCATTCCCCTGTAGGAAAAGCAAAATGGTTGACAGCTCCCTTTGCAATTCTAAAAATTATATTCTTAATTCTCTAAGTTCACAACTCTTTTTCACCTGTTCCTATAAGAAAAGTGAGATCAAGACATACCACCAGTCTCCACTACAGCTTTTATCATTTTGGAAGAGCTTCTCTCTACATACAACCCAGGAAATGGCTTGTTAAACCAGACAGCGCACACACACAAAAATAAGGCCTTTTCCATAGACACACCCTTCTATTAGGATTTGGGATTTTTTTTTTTGTACCTTTAACACTCTACTTTGGCAAACTTCTCACTTTTCTGTACATTTTTACTACCTAGCACATGGAGACTCCACAGTTGTGGTGGTTTGGGCCACATTGACCACGGAAGT
Source organism: Scolopax mira (assembly GCA_004320125.1). Lineage (NCBI taxonomy): Eukaryota > Metazoa > Chordata > Aves > Charadriiformes > Scolopacidae > Scolopax > Scolopax mira. The sequence goes on along the minus strand of BJBW01004713.1, from coordinate 222,301 downwards.
GGATAACAACAGTGCAGTAAAGTTAAGATGGTTATGCAGTCGGCACCAATCCCGAGAATTTTCTTTAGAACAATGTTGGGGGTAGAGGATTAGGTCCATATAACCCCAAATCAAGCATATAAGTATGATCAATATCTCCAAAGACACTACCTAATTCAAAGTTTCAGAACAAAAAATGTTGCTAGATATGAATAAAACCAAAGAGTCAGTACAAAACATTTTACCTGTGACCATCGAAAGCTGATGAGTCAAATATCTAATCTGCTGTGCGCTCTTCTCTAGCTTTTCATTAAGTTCTTCCAGTTGTCTTTCTCTTGCTTTATTTAGAACTTGAAGTTGAAGAATCTGCATATTTTCTGAAGAATCTGCCAAGTTTCAAAAAGCATGCAGACAAGTCAGCAGTCAACTAAGCAAGGAAGTCATCACCCAAGGTAGTTCCTGCCCCACGATACTCCTTTCATACAGTGCCAAATTCACTGTTGGTTTACAAAATCGCATCACTTTTTTAATCCACATTTGATTCATATCACCTGAGTTGCTTTGGTAGTGATGGCTGAAGAACTATAGGAACTACCAATGCAATTCAACCTAAAAGAAAACCCAGACAAATGTTTATGTGCTCTGTTTTCACAGCACGTAAACCTTCGTGGCAGCTATAAATTTTCAAGGTGCCAAAAAAGCCAAGTAGTTCTGTCATTTGAAGTGTACTCAACAGGAAAGCCCAATGTGGTATCAAGCAAAGTATGTTTCCTAAGGTATAGCAAGTCATTATTTTCCAATATTACAAACAAAATAACATGCCATCAAGACTTGAGATCAAGCCATCAGGAATAATTTTGTTCAGTCTCACTAGTCAAAGCAACATTTTTAATAGCCTGAAGCTCAAATACCCTGATCAAATAGCTGATTTCTAAATAAAGTGGGGGAAAAACAAGAGTAAATAGGGCTATCCCTATCCCTCCAATGTAAGCTTGGAGCAAAATAAAAGATCATAGACATCAATACGCTTTAAGTTGTTCTCATACTAAAAATCTACTGAAATCAACACACATCTGTTGCTGATTTGCAGAGAACTTTTCGTAGAATTTTATTACAAGTCTAAACAAACACTTACTTTCATCATTGCCCAAGAATTCATGCTGCAAATCTGCAAACACTTCATTTCTTTTAGTTCCGTCTTGTATTACTGGAATTTGTTGATTAACGCCATTTTGGTATGGTTTATAAGTCACTTTGTAAGATTCTGGTGATTGGCCACTGACAACATCAGATGCAACAAATTGCTGTTTTGACAATATACACATAAGAGGAAATAAATTAGAACTACAGTTGTAGTCTTGCTTGATAGAAATATTTTTCCTTTTAGAGGTTGATATTAAGAAGAGCTCTAGTAGCTCCTCATTTTGAGGCTCCAATCCAGCACACCATTTAAGCATGATAGACATTTTCATGAAAGTTTCCACTTTAGGAGAGCAGTGAAGTGTCAATTTCATTACAGTAAGCACGCACTTCACTGAATCACATTCATTCTACCCCATGGAATTCTACCTATCCAACAAGAAAAAAAAATATTAAAAAAGGTAATTGCAACATGCACACATGAAAATCCAATTATTTAACATTTCATTGCTTTAAATAAACTACAGAAGCCTCCCATCACTGTTTAAACTGACAATAGCAGACTGAAAGCATTTAAATTTATTAAAACCAATAGTTAAAAACCTGTGAAAATTTTCCAAAAGAGACTGAAAAATGCACCAGCTTCTGAAATACCTTAAGATTTTCCTGTGGAGCATCGGGAAATTTTAGTATTTTACTTTGCTGAATGTTAACTTCTGGTTTACAGCCATTTGTATATGGCCTGAAGTTTTCAGGAAGATGATACACATTGTTCTGTTGGTAGCAACTTGGAGCATTAAACTCATCTCTACCAAGATACACATCATCAGTATCCTCTTGACCATTCTGGCCACAGTAATCCCCTTTAATGTCATATATATGTTTGTTCTCTTCAGCGTTATGTAGGCCATTCCAATTCTTCCCAAGTTTTTCAACATGATCATTTTGCTGGTCACACAAGAATTGTTCAGGATACAGATTTTGTCCTTGTTCATAACCCTATGAATGGATAAGAGGTTTAGAATTGCTCTCTAGAAACTCAGACTTCCTCCCTCCCCTTTTTCTGGGGTTACCAGCCCTCAAGTTAAGAGATACTTCAAATGAATAGCAAAATATATCACCTACATAAGTATTTATCTAGTAAATTTAAATAATATTTAGCATGTTATTACAAACAAACGGTTCCTAATAATTACATCATTACTCATACAAGCTTACATTTTGAGGATCACTTATCAATGGATGATCATTCCACCTTCCATCATGCTTCCCAGGCTCATGTGATCTGAAGAAAGACAAGCAGTTTCACTATGTACTCATAATTTCAGGAAAAAGCAAAACAAACTATCTCTTTGTTAAATTAAGTGGCATCTAGTTTGTTTCTGATGGAACACAAACATTACTGCACACTGCACTGCAGCTCCCCTTTACACACCTCATCAGCTGAGACTTTGCTCTATTCTCAAAAGCACAACATAAATAAAAAAAATGGAGCAAAATGCCTTACTGCTCATCAGTCTCATGAATGCTACAATCCGAATAGCTGGAGAGCTGGTCTCCACTGTCCTCCAGCATATCATGGGGAAGGTCTGTCAGTAGTTGTTGCAACTGAAACAGAACAAACAATATTTATTATGTTTTTCATAAGAATGCATGCAAGTTCAGTCCAAAGAGGCAGAGACAGGCAAAACAGGCTACTTGCACAAAAAACTGGTTTTCTTCCTCTACTGAAAAATTCACAACACTGGAATTCACAGAGACTTATAGCACCGAAGGTTTAACTAACAACCTAATGATTTTTCTGGTAAACTCTTGCTAAGAATAGAGCTGCACCAAAAAAAGGTAAGGGCAACACCACCAGACAGATGTGCCCCAGGACAGATAACTTTTGAAGAATGATTTGCAATCTAATCATGCCAAAGTTTCCCCTCCCTAAACTGTAAGCAAGACAGCTTTCAAAACATGCTCTGAGGAGTCTGGATCAAAATCCAGATACAAACTTGCCAGCCAGTGTTACTATGTGCAAGAAAGAAGTCATCACTGAAATAATTAGTATTCTGGCTAGTGTGCTCAGATGAAGTCAACAATCCACTGGATACAGAGAAAAGCACCACCACTTCTAATTAAAAAAAAAAATATAGTTGTGTAACAAAAAAAAAAAAAAACAACCCACACAACTGAAACACTCCTGAACTTACTTATTGTAGTGATTCCCATATAGAATGTACCTCTTCTTCCAATTTTCTGAGAGGCTTTGATATGGGGCCACATATTGGGCTTCCTATAGATCTAAGTTATGCATTCCCTTTTTATTAGGTGGCTTGAGAACTATACAATATATTCCGAGTTACGCACAGTTTCAGAACCCAACCTTGTTTTTCTCCAAACTCTCAAAGCATGTGTTAATAAGAGCAGAAACATTAACCGTCCCACGCTGAATTCTAGATTTTCTCTATTAAAAAAAAAAACAAACCACACCCAAACAAATCCAACCCAAAATGAAGACTACAATCTACAAAAAGTGTATGTTAGACATTGTGTCTCCTCAGATATTATCTTAGATACTGTCTAAGACCAAAGAATAGGCAAGAACTTATGGGCTACTTTTCTAAATGTCTACACAACAACAGAGCACCAGAAGTTTGTTCCTAGAAATTCACTAGTGGCACAAAGTCCCCCTATCATTAGTACATTATTTATTAGATCTCAGCTCCAGAAAGCAGGAAAGGAAAAGCATCAACATTCACTAAAGATCCCCTTTCCTTTGCCCTACTTGCAACCAAGGACATCCTGAAGCATCGTAGATTTTTCTGGTCCTGCACTGCTTTAGAGACTTAAAGTCAAGAGACAGCAGAACATACATAGTTCACAAAAGATCACCATGACAGTTCATATTTAAACTGAGCTCAGCCTGGAATTGGCACAGGCCTCCAGATCTGGGTAAGGGTTACCCAATTCTTAAGTTAGTACCAAAGTATTCTTCTACCACTTAGATCTTACATTTTCAAGAAAAACAGACAAACAAACAAAAAAAACCCACACAGTTTCCTGTGGCAGAAATCTTAGAACTAATGCAGAAAGTCTTGGATTACGTCTTGACTAGGGAACACAGCAGAGGCTGTGTTTTAGCTCCTTCTAGCAGGCTAAAAGTCACATCCCATTGAAGTATCTGCAAATGTAACTTTGTGAAGCTCACCTTGCCTCAGTTCAAATATGCACAACCTACAAGGATTATTACTAACTAATTCCAAAGAAGTTGCTTTGTTTGTACCCATTACCTCTTGTCCTGTCACTGGAAACCGCTAGGAAGAGCCTGGCTCTTTCTTTATATCCTCCCTTCTGGTGTTTATAAACATTGATTTGACTCCAAACCTTCTCTTCTCCAAGCAAGAGTCCCACCTCTCCCAACCTCTCCTTATAGAAAAGATGCCCCCCTCAACACTCTTGAGCTTATAATACTATTTATGTATTCTCTCACTCACTCACTGTAATAACCTTGTGATTATTTCACTACTGGATCTCCTGCACAAAACAGACACCAGACTCCCTACAGTGTTTGCAATAGCATCTTTCCAGGCTGAACAGTTATTGTTCTACTACACAGGTTTGGGGTTTTTTTTGAACATTTGTCTTTACACTACATACACTCTAGACAGTGATTTGCGAAGTATCTATTAGGGAGGTTAGCTGACACGAACATGACTTACCACCCTGTAAGAAAACATTGCCCACATTTATGTTAAACACACATTTTGCCAATTTTCTTTATGAAACAAGAAGACCAGAAACATCCAAAGTATTTCCACTCAAAAAAACCCCTCAACTAAACCCAAAACATTTGAATATATTTTTCTACAATTAATGTAATTTATAATCAGAACTTTGAAATTCTGATTCTCATTCATTTCTAAGCTAACCAAATTTTCAAGTGAAAGAGAGCTGTTACTTTCTAAATATTTGTAGTAAGTGAAAAAGCTGTCAAGAAAGACAAAATGACGGTGACGCAGCCTCTTGCATCTGATCTACTGCATAGGCTAGGAGTAACAGTCTTCCAGGCATTCCATTTCAAGGCTCTTAAGATGCAGCATCTCAGTACCTCTTTACTTTTTATGCCACTCTTGCAAAGCACAGTCTGCACTGTTTTGTTCTTACCAGACACAGCATTAAACTTTTCTCTTTTTAAATCACTTAACAGAGAAAAAAGGGAAGAAGTTAGATACACAAGCCTTCAGGTTAAATAATTATTTCTTTTTCACCTCTTGCTCTCTTGCATAATCCTCTGGGTCATAGTCTTCATCTTCATGTTGAGTTTGCAAAGCTCCACTATCAAAGTCAAGGGACATTGTTTTCTAATAACAGTATCCAGCAAAACCTATTGCAACACAAGAAAACATCACACATGAGTAAAACAGTGGGGACGAACCAAAAAGTAGCACCCTAACTTCACAAATTAAGTAGCCAAACACACACAAAATTTTTGAAAAAAATACTGCACATTATCTATATCATTCACTTGAGCTTTTGTTTCTCAGTATACCCAATGCTACTAATTTAGCATTTAAAACAGATTATTTTGGCTTTTCATATGCTAACATTATGAAATTATTAAAGTTCACTTACTATCAGATATTATTTTCTTCAAGTTCTAACACTGTATGTTATACACATGCTGTGATATATGTTGATAGTTTTGTCATACTTTAAATCTTGCTTCATTTATTTCTAGAGAATAACTATATTTTGTACTAAATACTAAACATGCTGCTGCTTGCACATTTGGGTAATCGCTTTGATAGGAAAACAGGAAAAGTATCACAGAAATAGGACAAATATCATGTCAGTTCTGGATCCAACTACTCAATGGAGAGACTCAGACTCCCAAGGAGTTGTCTACACTGAGCAGTGAGTTCACAGTAAGCTGCAGTGTGAGAGTGCTAGCCCACAAATGGCTGCAAGATACTCCCTGGTGAAGATACTCCTGACAGGCAGTTACGAACTAGAAACGATCAATGAAGATTTTACAGAACGGCACATTCTCTGGACACACAGGCACAACACATGCTGAAGTTCTCAATGGGTATAGAGTACACTTTACAAGAGCATCACTCTAAAGTTAAAAGACATAATGTGTTATTTACTTCGTTACGTTTAGAGGACCTGATACTCAAGGAAGCTCTCTGAAACAGTTAGCAACAGTCCTAACAACACAAGTGCCTGTCTCTGTGCAAGACTCAAGGAGGAGAGCCCACAGCGAGACCGCCCGCAAACACCTCTCACAGGTCAGCCATCTTCTCCTCAGCCCCCACAAAGCTGTACAGGGCCGGCCGGCCACCCATCCTCCCGCCACCGCCCCCTCCTCTTTCCTGAAAGCCCTCCCCAACCCAACCACCTGAGGCAACCACACGAAAGGACACAGCACCAGCTCACGGCCTCTACGAGCCGCCATCGCTCCCAGTGGGGTGGGAGATGGGGGAGCTCCTCAGCCGCCGCCTCAGCCCCCTCACAGCGGCCGGAGAAGGACCCTCCGCCGAGTCCTCCTCGCGCGGCTTCACCCAAGCGACTGCGGAGCAGGAAGCAGCGGCAGAGCACGACGCCGAGCACCGAGACTCACCTGAGGCGCCTCGGCCGCCCGCCTTCCCCGGGCACAACAAAGGCACTCTCTTCCGCATGACAACCGAACACCTGCGTCTGCCGCCCTGACTGACAGCCGCGAGCACCAACCGCTACCCGCATGAGCTCTGGCTGCGCAGGAAGGAAGGAGGCAGGGAGGGACACCCTCGCCCCGCCTCAGTCACATTCGGTTGCGCTGCAAACCCTCCCCCGCTGACTGTTTGAAAGCCGGCGCGCATGGCAGCGGGAACAGGTCCGGATAGCTGATTGGTTAAGCGGCCGACCAATAGCGGTGGCATCTTTTGCGAAGAGGCGTGGCCACGCAGTGACATCGAGGGCGGACACGCAGGGCGTCGGGCGGGGGCGGTCATCTCGCAGCAAGACGTGACGGTTGCCTGGCAACGCGCGATGGCGCTGTCTTGAGGGGCGTCCGCGTGAGGTCACCGCCCGGCGTAGTGACGTCACGGGAATGGGGCTGCTCCTCACCACAGCGCCGTGAGGAAAGATGTCAGCGCGGCACGAACGTCTCTCGTTCTCCGTGCTGGGTGCTCCGTGGCTGGGGGGGAATTCTTCCCCATGTCCTCACAGTGGAGCCGCCCCTGAGGGAGCTGCCTTTCTGGTCTGACAGAGCGGTCATGGTGCACATAGGGGGTTTGGAACTAGGTGATCTTGTAGGTCCCTTCCAACCTAAACCATTCATGAGACGATTCTACGAGTTGACCTTCGCTCGATGAGGCCCCACGGGAGCAGCCTCCCCTTGGCAGCCTTCCTCAGGGGTCCCGGTGCTCAGGGAGCTGCTCTGCTTCAAACTTTCATCTGCTTAAAAAATTAAAAGTGTCTCTGAACAAACGAAATTCTTCCACAGAATTGCCTGGTTTTCAAACAATGAGTGTTTGTTCAAAGATGAGGAAGATATGTAGGAGCTCCATCTGGTGACACTTGCCCTGAGCAGTAGCAATGCTGCCGGCCTGCCCTAGCAGCAGAAAATGGAAGCTGTAGTGGGAGGGAGGTGTTTGGGTCATTTGTTATACTGGTTTTATTGATGGAAGCAAACATGGCATGTGTTAATGTGTGTGAGCAAAATTTATAGGAGCTTTGAAAAAGAACAAATGTACTATGTCTTGTGAATGTGACATTATAAGCAAAATTATCTCTTTTTCCCCAGTGGTTTATACTAGCCATTAGAAAAGGGACTAACCAATTCTCAGCATTTTCACAGACATGAAACAATTAAAAAAAAAAAAAAAGTCTAAGTGTGCCTGACAATTCATATTAACTTTTTCAAGAACAGTATTTTTGAAAACTTTCCAAAATTCAGATATTTGTTTTTTCCTTTTAGCATAGCTACTTCTTCTAAGACTTCCACACAGGAGCCAATAGCATACTTTACATCTGATGGCTGGTCACAGAGCCTAAAATAAGTGAAGGCACGTAAAGGTTAGAAACCGAGTTCCTAGTTCCTGCTCCAGAAGAACAAATATAATTCATTCTTGGAAAATGTCTTATGTCAGTAATTCATGGATGTGTTATGTTCGAATTGTATTTGTAATTAACTGGACTCTTTGCTTTCTCTCACATCAAGAGATGTTGAGATACTTGTTTATTGCACTAGTAACCAATTATCTCCCTTTCTTTCCCTTTTTCCTTCACAGTTTTGCTTCAGACACATACAAAAGATAAAGATACAGGAGCAACAAAACAAAGATTCTGTTTAAGTTAGTGATATTCAAAGAGGGAGACTTGGACTATGTCATACCATGATCCTAACATCACAGACTGGCTCTGGATGTTTCTGTGTATTGGTAAAGTGAAAACTAGTGAAGTGAAAAAAGTCCCTAGATCAGTATCTTCACTGGCGAAGACATACAACGTTGATCTCATGCTGTCACAGCTCCAAACATTATTATTCTAGTCCCAAGTAGCTTTGAATTGTACTAAAAATACAGATGGAGTTCTGCATATGACCTGTCATAAATCTCAGCTTTGATGCAAACATCTAAACCACCCGATGCAGGTCTGTCTCTCCCTTTGACATGCCACAGAAGTAGCTATTTTTGTTTCACTGTTTGCTCAATAAAGTCACAACAAGCACATTATAAAGTTTGGTAAGATGTGAGAATAGAAAGGATACTGTGCAGGGATTTAACATGTCAGTTACAGTTTCTTGCCAACTATCCTTGTGGTGGCACAAAGCTTGAGAACGAACTCTTGCCCGGGGCCTTTTTCACAGGTGAAAACCTTGCATACAACAGGCATAAGCTTAAGCTTCTAGTCTGAAAGTCTGAAGTATTAATAATGCCAGACTTAGCAAGGAAATCAATTACTAATGTTTCAAAACTTGAGTATTTTAATCATCTTATTATCAAGGAATGAAATACATTTAATGCCTATTAGCCAAGGATAAGAACATGTTTTGTAGTCATCTCCAAGCGTGGCTCTTTGCAACATATTTTCCCCTTATGAAGCTTATGTCTTCAGTAATTTTATTTGTATATGACCCCTCTTGTTTTCTAGAGGAAAGAGTTCTTACTATAGTGTCCCGTTTCACATGAACACAGGCAAAAGAACAGAATGTATTTTTTTTTTATAGCCAAGTCTTCCAGCAATTAGTGAACTCTGCAACAATTGTCTGCCTTATGGAACTGAGCTGGTGGGCTGGGAGACAGAGAGAATGTTCCCACTCATGCCAGAAGACATTGCTTATCTTAAAGGCACAATTTTCTCAGGCCATTACCCGGACTACCAGTTAATTCCCCAAACCCCCCCCCCCCCCCGCCTTGCCCCAGTTACTTATTAAATCACTGTTTCTTCAACGGGAAGCCTAAGAAATCAACAGTTCACTCTGCATATAAGATTGTTCGTATTTAGAGTATTTATTGTGGCAAAACAATTCATAGGTTTCCTTTAAAAGATTTTTTTTTCCCATGTTTAGGAACAAATGGACTCTATGTGAAGAAAGGGAAAAACATGTCTTGTTTTGGAAAGAACATTGAATAAGGGGACATGCAAAGTTCAAACAGTCTTTTAAATAGTTTTCTTTCAAAATGTATGATTAGTTTTGTTCAGCTTCTATAGTTTGTAAACAACTATGTAATCAATGAAAATATATTTAGCCTACCTTTAAAAAGAGATGTCTCCAGTATTAATTGGTAATAATAATAAAATCATATGCAAGACAAAAATATTAGGAACTAGCATGCTTGTCCTTTACCAAGTTCTATTCCAAAATTATATTACATATATTAATTTCAACTTCGTAAATGTTGCATAATCTCAAATCTTTGAGTAGTCAGACAGTGATAAAAAATGACTAAGAAACCAGACAACCTTTCTGAATTGTGAATGCTATTCATTTCAAACACTACTTGCTAGTAAAGTGCTGTTACAAGCAAAATGAAATTGTTAGTGTCTAACGAAAGCAGATGGCATTTTAGTAATATTCAAATTGTATTTGTTTTGGCAAATAGTTAAAAGCTTAGACATGTTTGTTTATCCACCCCAAAACTAATTCAGTATAAATAATATTGGTTTCCAATAATTCTATGCTAAAAGGCACATACTAATGTTCCAGCAGTTCGTTCAAGTGAGCTTTTGCATGTAGAGGTTTAATTGTGCTTTTAAATAGTTACTGATTCAGTATGACCTTGAAAGTGACATTTGTGCATGTCTAAAATACCTTCTCACAAATGAATCTCACACTCTGAAGGTGTAATTTCATTAAGATTACATATATCTATATAACTATGCTTGTTGATCTCTATAGATCTACATAGATATACACATATACATATATTCATACATACACACACAAAAGGGTATCTTCTGGAACAGCAGCAGAAAGTGCAGTCTATACTTTTTTGAATTGTCTTCATAGTAGAAAGTTCTTGGTACAGTTCTCAGGTACAAATTGTCTTGGGGTTTGTGAGATCCAAAGGATTATTTGTGATATTGCATGTGTCCCACGTTACTCTCTTTCCTTACAGGCTGCTTCAAGCTCACCTCACTTCCAGAAGAGATGATTGGCAAATTATTTTCCATGTGATACTGAATAAGATGCCCCACGCTATCAAATACATGGTCTTTGGTTCTCACCTAATAAAAGAAGCAAAAGAATATATATATGGTTAGACTGTGCTTATAATGGTTGAAGACATTGAAGTCAAAAGGTGTTTAAGGCACTGAAATTAAGGGAGCAGGATCACTAGGCTGTAGGCAGTAACTGAAACCTATCCTTTGACCTAACATTTGCTGACATGAAAAGCAGAGGACCAAGTTAAAGAGACTGTATGTAGAACTAAGCTGATTCTCCCCAGTGGAATGAAGTAAACTTTTTTTTTTTCTCTCCACAGAAGAGAGGTATTTTTCCCTAAATCCCACTGAGGATTACTTTCCTGATTTACTCTCTCCCCTGAGAGTGGTCACTCAAGAGTGCTCTTCTAGCCCTGAGCAGAAGCAAGTAGAATTGACATGACAACAAGATAGCTTTACTTTTTCTATATCCAGATTTCTCTGTCTCTTCAGCAAGGGCAAGTCCTGCCTGACCAACCTAGTGGCCTTCTATGATGGAGTGAGTACACCAGTGGACAAGGGAAGAGCTACGAATGTCATCTGTCTGGACTTTTGTAGGGCCTTTGACACAGCTCCCCACAACATCTTCTCTAAATGCGAGAGATATGGATTTGATGGGGAGACTATTCAATGAATAAGGAATTGCTTGGATGGTCACATCCAAAGGGTGTGGTGGTCAACAGCTCAATGTCTGGATGGAGACTAGTGACAAGAGGTGTCCCTCTGGGATCTGTATTAGGACTGGTACTGTTTCATGTCTTCATCAACGATATAGACAGCGGGATTGAGTACAGCCTCAGCAATTTTGCCAACACCACCAAGCTGAGTGGTGCAGAGACATGTCTGAGGGACAGGATGCCATCCAGAGCGACCTGGACAGGCTTGAGAAGTGGACCTGTGTGAACCTCATGAAGTTCAACAAGATCAAGTGCAGGGTGCTGTACCTAGGTTGAGGCAACCCCTAGTATTGGGATTGAATGGGGGATGAAGGGATTGAGAGCAGCCCTGCCAAGAAGGGTGTGGGGTACTGGTGGGGGTACTGGTAGATGAAAAGCTGGACATGAGCCAGCAATGTGCACTCACAGCCCAGGAGGCCAACTGTATCCTGGGCTGAATCAAAAGAAGCGTGGTCAGCAGGTCAAGGAAGGTGATTATACTGTACTTTGGTGAGACCCCATGTAGAGTACTGCATCCAGCTCTGGAGCCCTCAACATAGGAAAAACATGGACCTGTTGGAGCAGGTCCAGGAGAGGACCTCAAAAATGACCAGAGGAATGGAACACCTGTCCTTTGAGGACAGGCTGAGAGAGTTGGGGTTGTTCAGCCTGGAGAAGAGAAGGCTCAGGGGAGACCTGATTGTGGCCTTTTAGTACTTGAAAGGGGCTTATAAGAAAGATGGGGACAAACTTTTTAGTAGGGCAATAGGACAAGGTACAATGGTTTTAAACTAAGAGAGGGAAGATTTAGGCTAGATATAAGGAAGAAATTTTACTCTGAGGGTGGTGAAACACTTAGAACAGGTTGCCCAAAGAGGTGGTATATGCCCCATCCTTGGAAATGTTCAAGGTCTTCAGGCTGGATGAAGCTCTGAGCAATCCAACTTAGTTGAAGATGTTCCTGCTCATGGCAGGGGGGGTTGGACCGGATGGCCTTTAAAGGTCACTTCCAACCCAAACTATTCTATGATTCAGAAGCGTGTTACTAATCAAATCCATTTCTTAACATTAGGGTTGTTTTTCTAGCAACATAATAACTCAAAGGATTAATTAGGTGTATCCACTAATTACAATACCAACAACAATATTTAAGTACCTCACTGCCGTGGTACTTTGGTACTTATAAGTTCTTAAATTGAACTTCAAAACTACTGAAGTCACTGGCTAAATATAAATTAACCTGGAGGGAATCAGATCAATTCCACTTCCTGGAATGCACCCAAGCATTTTGACTAAAATATTTGAGCAGCCTTGAAAATTCAGTATATGAACTGTTCATACCTTGCCCTCAGGATCCACCAAGAGCAGATGCTTTGCTTGCCCTCCCTGAAGTCCACTGAGAACATACTGACCAGGTGACGTTGTGCTCTCGCGCACCAGAAAATCCCCATCATTGACTAAGAGGCTCTCTGCTGCTTTCCTGTTTAATTTACCATGGTAACAATCTTCATTCTTTAGCTGTTGCTTTATTTGTGGCAGAACACCGAGACCAGCTGTGTTGCTTGTGGCACTCTGCTGAACAGCTTCCGGTAACTCTAAAATTGAATGAAAGGGAATGTATTGGACACTTCACCTAGGACGTCATCCTAAAAGGATGCAAGACAATATCTTTTATGGCTTTTAAAACATTCAAATGATTCTGTCTTGAAGCTGTGATCAAGCCAACCTTACAGACTGTAATAATGCACACACGTGAATGCTCACAACCCTCCAGTGCATTAGGTAAAATTATCACACCATCTCCTCCCATACCTTAGATGGGAAAGCCTTGTGTCGCTAGGCAACAGGGACTGGAAACAGGAATTTTGCTGATGCTCTACAGTTTTAGGTTTGTATTTCTTTGGTTGTATTAAAAAGTCAAATCTTCCCTGTAAAAACAAGATTTTTGTTGGGTTTTAGTCACTCTTTTTTTTATTTTTTTAAACAAACAACCTCTGAAGAGATTGTCAGGGATCACTGGGAGAGTCTTGTTGAGTGGCTTTTTCTATGTGCAGGAATGTAAGACAACATGGCCAACGTAGCCAGAAGGGAAGGACTACAGCATGATGCATCTGCTGTGAAAAAACGAACAATTACCGAATGTACTAACAGAACTGGGTGGTTTGGGATATAGCCAGTCTAACTGCAAATGATTCACAGGCAGGATTTTTCTAAGGAAAATAAGAGGATACCACTTTTTCAATGGAATTGTGCAATCTAAGGCTCTTCGGGATATGGCCAGTTCCTTTTGGAGCATAATACAGTCCCGGGTTAGAAATGCCTCTATGGTCACAGATTTCCTTTACTGTAGTTCTGTCCAGTCCTTTGCATACTTTCTTGTGTGGAGCCAACTCTGACAGAGAAAATACTCAGTGGGAAACCATAAAAGGCAAAGCTAATATGTAAAGTATTTTCAATAATGAGGAAAATCAGTAGCAACTATATTGTCACTTAATGGATATCCGCCACTCTGGGTCTGTAAATCAAGACTTAATTTTACATATATTTAATAGATACTACTGATCAAACAGTTTGATTTAGAAAGCACTGGATGAGATTCAATGGCCACTTATGCAAGAATTGAGAAAAGATGGTCATAACGATCCCATTTTGACCTTGCATGCTACTGCCTGTGAAGCAAAACCATCCGAGACTGCTTCCACCTCAGAGTGGTTATGATCTTGAGTGTGGAGGAGAACCCTCTTCCTTGAGGTATCGTGCACTCCCATGCTTTCATATCATTTTAAAGACTTGCTTATTATTACTTGTGGGAAACGTGACACTATTTATTGTCATCAATCAACTACAGAAGATGAAAGGTTATTTTGCTTGCTTACCATCACGACTTTTAATCTTTAATCCTCTTTGCCTTGAATTGAACAAGTAAAAAAACCAACCAGGAAGGATTTCTTACCCCGTCTTTTCTATATTTCTTAGGGGGAAACCAAAGTCTCCACACACACAGCTGCCAAGACTCCCTCTTTTCAAAGCTTAGAAAGACCCAGTATTGGAATGGGAACCTACTGGCCTGACGCAGTGGGCTCCCGTGGGTCTGTGTTGGTGCTGTCCCACGGGCTGTACAGACTGCAGACTGCAGGGTCTGGGTGTTGATGTAACATGGATCATCAAAAAGATCTGTTTTGTAGGCAGGCTTCGACAACGTGGCCTCTTTTTGTGTCTTCTGTGATCTTTCACCACAGTTACCTGCAATTAATATACAGTATGCACATATTTCCTTTTTTTTTTTTTAAACTCAAGTTAAAATAACCCTAGAAGCTGAAATAGGAACATTGTTGTTCTTATATATCCCACTAAAGTCATTTAGAAGGAAAAGAAAAATTTCCCTTGTGGCTGCCTTTCCTTCAGGTACATTATCCAAAATGAGTTAGAATGAAGTTTTCAAAAATGTTCCACACTGGTTCAGTTCTGCTTCAATCAATGTCAGCAGTAAACCCCCCCACTGATTGAAAAGAAATTAATACATATGACTCTACAGAGACACAAGCCATATATGTTTGTTGCAAAACCCTTTCCTTCCCCTCTGCACCACAAAAAAAAAACGCTTGTGGGAAACTGAACAATTGTCTCTTGCTATTCTGGTGGAGCAGGGAAGATGGAGGAGGCTGGTGCTTTGTGGCTCTGCCTGGAGAGCCACAGCCACGTCTGTCAGGTTAGGATCCAAGCCTAGGAAGAGGCTAACAGAAGATCCCCTGCAGGGTATGAAAATAATAGCACTTCAGTTAGCCAAATAGCACACATATTTTTGCTCTTTAGCAAACATTTTATTCATAAATCTATTCATTCATTCTTTTATTTGTTCACCCTCTCTTTGCAGAAACTATTTGATTCCCCTTTCCTTAAATCAGAAATAACACAAGAACCTGAATTATCCCCTGCAGACAAGGTAATGGATCACTTTAGAGCGGTGCAGGTGGGAATTCAGAAAGGACCACATTGGGCAGTGACAGGGATGAGCTGAGGAAATGCGCTCAGGGCATCAGCTGTGGCAAGGGAAGTCCAGAAAGGGATGGAGGCTGGTGATCTGCTGGGGTCGCAGAGAGCAGGTTTAGCTAAAGACAAATTGACCTTGGGCACAAAGGCACCCGAGGCAGGAGGAGGGCAAGTCACACTGAGCAGCCAGCTCTATTGGAACAACCACCTGATGCTGATGGTTTGGGTCTCATCGAGCATTTGTAGGGGGAAGGGATATTTTGAGAAACTGATAAGCCACAAACTATCTTCCTTTTTCAAAGGGTATGAAATGTATGAAAACAATAAAGAGTATGAAAGAATAAAAAAAACCAAACCATGAAGAGCTACTGTACAATATCACGACAAGTAAAATTGGTAAGTCTGACAGCAAACATGAAGATAGATTAGTGGCCTTTACAAAAGCTGTAAGGCTTTTTTGTCTGCTCTTCATCTAGGGAAACAGAAATGACCCACTAAGTAGAAGAGTTTTCATCACTGTATCGAAAGCCAAGGGGCAGCTCTTCCAAGCAATCTGCCTTGGTTAATTCTGCATATGCATGAGAAGAAAAACAGTACATACCCACAGTTTTGTTTTCTTCTGGGCAATTCTCATATATATTGATGAACGTCAGGCTGCCTGGCTGTAAAAAAATCATAAAAACAGTCACATAAACTAGTTCCTTAGAAACCTCAGGTAACTTTAAAACATCCATGCACCAGTTAATTGGGATACAGGTAACTAAACATATCTTCTTCACCAAAAACTTTCTATCTCCTCAAGTAATATTACATGCTGATAGTCTTCTTCTCCGGAGAGCTTCAAATGCAAAGCTCAAGGAATACAGTCAAACACTTTTTTAGAGAACTGTTGGGGAGGGGGAGACAGCAACAGAGACGTGGAACATGGTTGAGGTTAACAAGGCAAAAAATGGATGGAGCAGTAGCACAGGAACACACAAGAACCCAGGAGCATTTGCCACCGGACATAACACTTGGAAGTAGCAATTGATTAGACAGCACCACCTGGATTCCAGAGCTGTCTGAACTCAGCTGGTTTTACTCCCTGACTGATCGGATTTTATCCCCCCTGTCCCAGACAAGGCCACAGATACGTGTATCTTTTGCTGTGGTGGCCAATTTAACAGAGCCTCTTGAAACACTTCAAGGGTAATTAGTGTTGTATGTACATCGCAATCAGCGTTGTATGTATAGGTTGTAGAGCAAGATGGACAGGATAAAATATTTATCAGATCACAGAATCAGGAGCCAGGAGGTTCCAAATTTTGCAGATGTTCTCTCAGACAAGCTATTTAAATCTGTGTCTATTTTCTCCTCACAGCTAACAAGCGAACAAGGGAATATTACTTGGTCTCCTAAAAGTACTCTAAGGACAAACCAGTTAATATTGAGAAAGTGCTTTGGGATTCAATTATGTACTAAGCATCATTAAATCTAGCCTAAAAACCCCTTTCCCAGGATAATCAGGGCCTGGTTCTGATGTTAATGCTGTGCTTTGCACCACAGTAACACTTTATTACTCATTCCCGTAATAGGCAGCAAATAGTTATCCCAAAAGATGATGTACTTACCACACAATACTGCTTTTTGCACTGTTTAAGACAGTTAGACCTTTGGTCTGTTTGCACTTTCATTCGCATGTCTAACACTCCACCGGTGGGAGGCTCTTTCCCTGGAATTTCATTGTAATATTCGTGATCCTCTCTCTCCTGTGAATTCCCAGCTGATCCATTAGCATTTGCTGCCTCGCTGGAAAAATATGTGGGGAAAAAAAAGGCAACTGATGTAATCAACTGCTTTCTATTGTAGGCAAACATCCCCAGTGTCTGCATATTGCACAATACACAGATTAGCCATATGGAGGCTGTAACGGGCTTTGGACCTGAACTTTCAGAGCTGTTTATTTTTCCAGTTATGTTTTCCTGAATTAAACATAGAATCATTGTAGTCTAGGGTCTAGGGAGGTACAGGCATTTTCTTAACACCGTATCCCTTTTCTTTGATGTGAGAAATATAAGAGCCACCTTTGATGTGAAAAATATAAGAGAAGAATGCCAGTGCATCATTCATTAAGGTGTCTACAATATACACCATAAAGCTAATTCCCCTGGCCTCTTGTCTCAACTGTATAAATCTAGAGATTGGTTGGGAGAGAGGAAGGGGGGTGTGATTTACAAAAGAAAATTAAAACCTCATGGCATTTAGTTAGACAAGTCTGCAACTGTTTTAGAAAATCAAATATTGCTACCAAAAAAAGAAAAATAAATAGTTTCTGTGAGTGGAATGTACCCTGATTTTAATAACCATAATCAATACAACTGTTTCAATTTGAAGAAAACACTGGCTGACATGAAGGAGAGCACCCAGTGATTTTCTTGAGCTAAACCAGAATGATGATAGTTTAAATGTACAGCTGATACACTGCAAAACAACTGGGTGCTTCCTGTACTGTCTCCGGTTCCGAAATAAAAAGCTCCTCTCAAATCTTACTTTTCTGTTTAACAAGAATATAATTGGATAAAAGGCCTCGAGCAGGAAAAAGATAAAGTTCAAGTAGTTGATTATGTGATATGCAGTGCAAGTATTTGATTATGTGATTCATAGCAGTTTGGAAGCCAGTGACTCATTCACACAGCAATATCCGACTTCCCTGCCTGAGGACTGTTCCCCTAGGCTGCCTGCGGGTGAGGCTCAGGGAGGGAATCTAATTAGCCCCTTCCATTTCTCCGAGCTCTGATTTACTTGTGGCATAACCTCGCACAGTTTCGTAGGCTCTTCCTCTGGTTATCGTCCCCCGGGAAAACAGACCAGTATTAGCAGTGGAATGGCAAGAACCACTATATACAATGAAATAAATACAAACTGGAGCTGTTTCATAAAAACCAGTTCTGTTGCATTGCATCAGACACGGCACTGGTGACACCACCTGCACAGCGACTCCCGGGGCTCAGGATGTGGCTAAGCAGCATGACAGCTTACAGGTAGCAAATAATCAAATTTGGCATTACAGTAAAGAAAAAACTGAGGAAAGATAGGCATGGCTAACCTGTGAGGAAAGCCATAAATTAGAGCAAGAATTCTCCCCCCAGTGCAATGGAAAAAAGGTAATTGAAATGGGGAATTGCAGTCCAGAAATTAATCTTGGCCCTATATTTTGAGCAATTTGCAGAGGACAGGGCTTCATACAGTAAAATGCTAAGTGGTAGCTGTGTTTATTTCAGTACACAAAGCTGATGTAAGTCACACCAGGTGGAATCTGAGGCCCCTGCCAGGAAAGGTGAATTACAATGGCTTTTTTTCCTCACCACACACTTTCCACAGCTGCAGCTTAAACGTGG
This sequence comes from Scolopax mira, assembly GCA_004320125.1. NCBI lineage: Eukaryota > Metazoa > Chordata > Aves > Charadriiformes > Scolopacidae > Scolopax > Scolopax mira. Next base: position 203,481 of record BJBW01004713.1, on the reverse strand, counting down.
CATGGGTCAGGACTGAGCTCAGAGTGTGTGCGCACACGCAGTATTTATAGAGCTGAACTTACTTAGAGTAATTTGAACATTTATTCAACTTACTTGCATGACTTAAGATAAGGCTCTTTTAGCTAAGGAACAATACAGCTAAATTCTGTGTTATGCACGTCTACGAATGTCACGGAAATCAATGGCGTTTACTGGAATAAGCTGATTTTAGTCTATTATATCCTGTACATATATCATATATTACAATTAGTATATGCCCAGAAAGCATATCCAAAGCATCTTATTTATGGCTCACTCTTTGGAGTACATTGTTCTCCTGAAAAGTATTGAAGAGAAGGAAACCACCATTTAAGTGACTGCGAATGTGCTGACCTTTCATGAGCTGTAACCAGGCTAGATGGGTTCTTCAGGTACTGTTTAAACCGGAGCTCAAAAGCCTGCCCTATGGTGTTTATCACCTCCTGCGCCATCCCATTGGGACATTCCAGTATGTGGCATGCTGCAAAGAGACACCTTACTTTAATTAAGTAAATGCACTGTATACCAGAAAATAGAGACACAAGCTATATTGCTTACAGCAGAAAAGCTGGACATTAAATTATGCATCTAGATAGCTTTAAGACATTATACACCCTGAGATTTTCATTGTGTTAAGGAAATTGCTTTAGGTATTTTTTTAATCATAGTATCAACTTATTCCTTGATAAAAGAGACTCTCCATTTATGCTTCCCGCATGGGGTGCTCCTGTACCTCCTTTTCACTCCCTACCTGGCAGTAAGCAGAAGCAGAGGAGAGAGCCAGCCCTGCCAGTGTGCAGTTTTCATGTGAAATAGCATGAAAACCCAAGTCCAGGTGGATCTGGAAGCCTGAGGCAGGGCTGCCTCCGGGCAAGATCACACTTCTGCCACTTGTGCTTGTTCTCACAAACAACTTCTGGAAACTCACACCGGTGGCAAGTGCCCTGTGCCCAGGCCCAACTCTCCCCTCTACAGAGCCACCAAGAGACAACACTCAGGGATGGTGCCAGCTGCCAATCCTGCCTGCAGGCACAGGAGTTCTACACATCCCAGCATCAATACAGGACTTACTGGTGAACTCGCAGGGTGCCCTAAATTAGTTAAAATAGCAGTGATGGAGCTACAGAGGGGTGTCAGGCCAGACTGTAAGGCTCCATCCCAGCTTCTCTAGAAAGCATCCTGATCTTCTGAGCCATCCATGGCCCCTTAGAGTGAGCTCTCCTGTGAGCTGCCACTACCAACCTCATAGCCATGGGCAGTGTTGCTCTGAGAACTCTCTGGCAGGAAAGAAGCAGCCAAAGGCCAGTCTGTCTTGTACTGCAGGCAAATAATGAGAGTGATGGAAAGGACTTTTACCCCCGGGTTAGCCTCCAGAGGGGAGAAGGTCTTCTACACCTGAGTGAGTATATACCCCACCCTGTCTTCCAGCAACATACCCAGAAGGCTGGGTTAAACAGAGAGGCGCATTCCCTACCCTTCCCTCATCTGGAAGTTGTGCCAGAGCAGGACAGCTGCTCACCTTGTCAGTCTCTGCCCTTCCTCCCCGGGCAAGGCCAGTTTAGGAAGGCTCCTGCCCCTGCAGCTCCATGTACAGCTTTAGTCTGATCTGCACATTCTCACTTTGCTGCATAAGGAATACAACATTTAAAGCCACAGCCTGCATACCATCACCCAGAATCACCCAGAGCTGTACAGGGAAGTCAATAATCGTACAGAATACTGAGCTGTTCAGTAGCTTTCTTATTTTAAACCTCAAACAACTCCTTGGTACAGATAAAGCAATCATATAAACACGTATAACAATCTGAAATTTTTTTTTTTTTTTTTTTTTTTTACACGTACCTCTCTGGTTAACAGGATCTTTGGCTACATATGCAACGTAGTCTGTTGTATCCTATAGGAAAGAAGACAACAAATGTCTTTAAAATTCTAAGTATGAACAACCCTACCACCACAGCAAAACAACTGAGTATAGCGAGATCTGTTTAGCTTTAACAAGTGTGCTTCTTTCAGGGAAAAGAACTGGAGGTACTAGGAAAGTGGGCTAAGGAAAAAAATCAGTGACATGCTGGTGGCTAGCAACACAGTATTTGCCCAGAACTCTTCTTGTAGCGCACTAGACCATTTGGCATTTTCTGGGTCTTCAATAAACTGTGTTTTCAATTCTAAACTCTGCAACAGGAGTAGAAACACAACTTGTGCCTCATCAGCAGGCAATGCCACTCTCTTCTGCTGCTCCCATGGAGCTCGAAGCTTCTCTGTGTAACGCCCCTGGGCTGCGTGGCTGCCAGTCACCACTGTGAACTGGGAATGCTTATCAATAACAGTGGAAGATAAAATAGTGCTAATATAATGTAACAGACGAGTGAGAATATTCCCAATTTGTAGCACAAAGATTGAGTTCTGAAGGCATCTTAGAGAAAAGTTGATCTTTAAAATATTGCATAACACAATCGGTATCCGATCTCCATTGCTGCTGCCTGATCTTAGGCTGGCCACGATCAGGTTAAATCACTCTGGATCTCAAGGCTGCTGCTAAGATCAGGCAACCTCAGTATAATCAGTTGTCTGTTTCAGATTCTCTTTCCAGCCAAGACTGAAATAATCCTCACTTTTTCTAGTCAAATGAAAAGGGAACTGGAATAAAAAAATTAACATTTCTAGTCATAATGCAAAAGAGTCACTTGATAATTCAGTGTTATAGTAAAAATGGTGAGGTAATGAATAACATTCTTTTAATTATTAAAGATGCATTTTGTTATTTTGGATCTTTAAGGCGGGATGGGGAAAATGCAATTCACAGCTTAAAGGCATGGCTCTCTTGAGGGAAGATGCAATCAGCTGGCAGGAAACAAGGCCCCCATTTGCAATATGCACAAGAACCATCATTTAATAATTCACAATGAATGACAGGGGAGGCAGGTCTTAGGGCCAGCAGAACTTGTCCTAGATAATTTTTTTTAAATCTCCAAAGTTAATACCATTAAAAGAAAGAAAGCTAAATATTTCTTATGCATTCAGTGAACTCAATTTCCTTCCTTTTCCTTTCAGGTTTTTCTTAAAGTTCATAAATATTTTAGGATACATTTTTAAAATAAATTAGATCTAGAGAGAAACTAGAAACTAAAATAACTGGAGCAGTACCTGCTATTTTTATACCTTTGTAATGTTTATGTACATGCATGGATGACTTTGCTTTAAAATAAAGCCAGAATAGGCTTTATTCTTGAACAGAATATTGCTACTTCTTAGCACTGAACTGTGCTTAGACCCTGGACATGGGGTCTCGTGAAGAGACATGGCCTTTGGAAACTATCACCCATTTTAAATGTAATGAGGATTTTGGAAAAATTACCTGAACGAGCTGCCAAAATTGCTCCTTATCTGAAGTACCACTAGATTTATAATTACCACTACTGAGCAAGACGTCCATTATACATATTCTCCCAGTAAGAAAAGTGTCACCAGCTGCGCCACCAAGCCCATTTCCTGCAGCACATCTGTGTGCAAGCACGTCCCCTGGGGGTCCTCACCACTAAGCACTGACCAAACCCAGCCCTGTTAGCCTCTGAGATCTGATGGGATCACTGTAAAAGACCAATGCAGGATAATAACATAAAGAAACTAAAAAAGATAAACAAGCCCTGGACAGTTACTCATGCAACTCGCTGAGCAGAGGTCTGAAAACACATCCCTGAATTTCCAAACTGGAAATGCTACATAAAGACAAACTAGACAGCCAGCATCTAGCATATGGTACATACTTCAAAAACAAGTCAGCTTAAGGACATATTTAAATTGTTTAACTATCAAGAAAACTGGAATTTGGATACAAAGCATTGTGATGCCTAGTGCACCAGCACTTGAAACTACCTGGAAATCTGCATCAAGAAAGGTCTGCAAAGCCCAGGGATGGTGTTGTACAGTGCAGTGTATAAGGATAGCACAGGCATCTAAAGGTAAAATTTGAACTTCTTAGACTCTCAAAATGCCTTAATCATTACATGGGATCTTTAAGGATGTGGCAGCAGGACTGAGAGCTGTACGCCTGCACACAGGCTCCCTCCCCACTTCCCAGCCCAGTTCCAGAAAACTCCTGCTCTCAGGCAGCTCAGGCAGCATCCCTCTGAGTGGTGCAGAGCAGGTGGACTCCTGACATCCCCCACATGGCCCTCCAGAGAAGATCCGTCAGCCCCCCCAGGGCTAGTTCCCAGCTATTTTCCCTTGCCTGCTCCTAAACCCAAAGAGGCAGATCTGTCATTTGCCAGTCAAAGCTGGATCTGGCTTCCACCCCAGTGCTATCAAGAGCATGACCCAAAGCCTTCGCTTTTCACTGTTTCCTAACACAAGAACAGGGAGACATTTAACAGAACTGAAGGGCAGAAAATTCTAAACTGATTAAAAAAAATACTGGTTTTATATCGCATGGAGCATGAAATTCAGAACACTGGGCTTGCTTAGTGTCAAAGAGGGAATTGGGCACGGTTATGGGTAACGAATTCCCAGCTTACACCATTGCATTGCAGTAAAGAGTTTCAAGGAGGATAGAAAACCTCTTGCTTGAAAACACCAATGATTTCATGACTATGATTCTAGGAGAAAAACCCCTATCTGCAGAAAGAAGGTGGTTATGCCACATCTGTCTCACAGGAGCTGTTTGTTTTACTAAAACTTTGTCTAAAAATGTAGAGGTTTCAGTGCTGACCGTTTTTGTGACAGGTATTGGATTACAGGGAGCACAGAACTGATGCAATTTCTATGATTGTGTGTTCTTATTTTTAGATCACCAAGTCTGAGGGCTTTTGAATGAACTGAGGCTCACTGCAGGGCAACAGGAAAGATACTATACATATCTACCAAAGATCTACTCAGTCTCTATTGCACATCTCCTTTCCAGTCTCAGTTCCTCAGTTTTCTTGTATTACTGGTCATGATCCAGAAGTGCAGCATATCTTACTAGTGCTTGTGGACAGGAAGGGATGAGGCAAAGTATTTGCAGGTACTTTTATTCTCATAGTAATTTCATTATACCTGCGGAAGTATATCTTATAAATCAATACTTACTGGGTCACCTCCAGAAGCAAATGAGATGGACTGCATGTGATGGTTGGCAATAATCTGAAAAGCATGACAAACTAGTTAAACATGCTTATGTGCCACACATTTAGAAAACAGCAGAGCATATATCTTCATAGAGCAAGCAACTAAGTTCATGACAACCCAATCCACTAGTACATGCACAAATCATTTGTGAAGGAAAGAGACAAAAATAGGAATATTTTTGAGACTACCCATTCATGTTTAGTAATGTCTACATCCCTAAGTAATCTTCCTTAAGGGGTTTTCAGAATGTATCCCAACAGCAACTTCTAGCCTGGTCAGTATGAAGCTAAATGAGACTTTGAAAGGGGAATAACCAGAGACACTGGGTTACAAAGTCTTGAGAAATTAATTTATTTTAGTTTACTTAAATGCACGGTAGCATTTTTATGGACAAGACCCACTGATACTCTGATTATATTCTCTCTCAGCACTACTACCAAATTGTTACCTGGTAGAGATTTCACTAGCCAAATCAACAATCAACTATTCATGGTTTCAAACACTACCTCCTCTCTGGAGATAAACTGTTCTTTATTATAAGATCAAGTACAATAGATTATGCAGGTGGGAACACAATGAAACATGGTGGCAGTGCAAGAATAGAATAAATGGCATTTCCCATTAGCAAAGGTCTAGTAATGAAAGACCTAGAAAGAACTTCAAGACAGTCCCCTGCACGCCCACGTGTGCAGTGACAGGGCACATCAGTGCGTTTGGAAGGAGATCTGCCCAGCTGGCTTTTAGTCCTGTTACAAACAGGAACAGGTTAAAAGGACCATATTTCACTTGCCAACCCCCAGAGCTTCTCCTGATGTAGGGAAGCCCTTTGCTGCTGTATCTGAAAGGAAGGGAGAACTGGTGCCATACACTCTTCCTAGCACAGGGATTCAAGGGAGAGGAGACCTCTGTGCTCTGGTGAAACCCCAGGAGCTGCCTGACACTCAGCACAGCATTAGCTCCTCAGAGCCAGTGAGCCAAAACTATCTCCGTGGTGTTTCCCTGCTTCAGCTCAGAGCACAACCTACTGCTGGCCCCCAGCGAGATCCTGCCAGGAGCTGAAGCCAACAGCTGAACAGAAGAATTTGGTAGGCAGGATGAAGCTCCTCGTCACATCTGCCAAGAAGGGAGAACACCCCAGTTCCAGGGCAGATCCAGGCTCTCAGAAACAAATCCCGATGGAGCCCAGAGACTTTGCATAGTGTAACTGATTATGCACATATATTACCCAGCCATAAAATAGCTTTGAACAACACTAAAGCAAAGCTCTGTCTCATTATTTATATTGATTATTTTTTTTCCCTAGGACTTGTCAGAAACTCTAGTGAGGACTAGTGCCTTGTTTATCAGGCACTGCACAGGCAGAGACACACAGAGAAACAGTTTGCCAAGTGCTTAAGGATCCCTGCCCATGGGAGGGATAATAATAAACCAAAAGGGCCCGTGCTGCATGTTCAATTCCTCCAAAGTGCTCTCATCTTTAAATTCAGAGACATCATGTCATTCAGCTTTACCAAGGCATGCACAAGAAGACTAAAAGGTGATGCTTTCCCTTCAAAGTGTCCAGCCTTTCCTTCAGAGGCCACAAAACGAGGTGAATACAGTAGCATGGAGAAAAAGACAGTGATTTATATGTATCCTACCTGCTGCGTATCAACATTAATCAAAGTCAGGCTGCTTGTTGAAATGGTCAGCTTTATATTCACGCCAGAAAACTGAAGGTTACTTTTGCCAAGTACAGAAGACAGAAACTTCACTGGAGGCTTTGAACAAAGAAACAAAAGCAAGAGGCTGTCAGCCGAGTCTGTCAGGGGCAGAAACGTATCAAAGCCAAGTAGATTTTATGATATCTTATTGAGAATTTCAATGGAACAAGGATAATGGCTTCATCAAATGCAAATAGAATACAAATATCAGCTTTGTGTATACTACTTGTAGGCATGGTTTTTATGTCAATAATGGGAAAAAAGTTTTAAAGCAAAATCCCAGTGAGCTAAATGTTCTAGCTGGCTTAGTCATTCAGAATGTGTAATTTTTCTGCTGAACTCTGCTTCGTTTCCTAGGGATGAAGTGTTTCTAAGTAAATCAAGACAGTCTCTCATGCATTCATTTTTCAGGAGCATGTTGATTCCTCCTGAGCCTCACAGTTACAGAAGAAAATCAGTAACTTCCACCAGACACAACCCAACAGCAGCCACTGATATTGCCCCACGCTGCATCCCAGTTATTAAATAAATGACTGACCCGTTAAACACTGCAATTTTAGTCATGTTTCTTTTTTATATATATATAAATAACAACCAGGTTAACAAGCTCCAGTAAACAAGCTCCCTTTTGCTATTAAAAGGGCCTCCTGCCTTTTTACCAGCCACAAGCTAAAACTTGTAAGCACTGAGCACTGCAAAGGCTGGTAGGAGCAGGAACTTTGGGCAAAGCATTAATCCTGAAGAAAATAAGGTATGGCACAGTTGTGGCCCCAAACCCAGCAGCCTAAACACCTTGCTACAAGCACTTTGTCATGTTGTACTGAGTTCAGGTGGATTCATGTGCACTAACTCCAGCATGGACTGAAACCTGTTAGGAAATCACATGTCCTACTTATCAAAAGTACATATAGAAAATCAATCATTCAGCTAAAATAGCATTTACCTTCCTCTTTTTTATAGCTCCATTTGCACCTGATACAGCTTCACACAGTCGGCTTATTGCTTCCCTGCAAATAGAAAAATACAACACAAACTGTTGGATCATTTCACATGCATCATCTGTAACAGGGCCAGCAACCCCACGATTTATTGTTATCATCCCACACTTAAATCTTCTAGAATGTCTTTCCTGGTTGTTTTTCTTTCTTCTTGCCTCCCACTGTTGAAAAAAAGAACTTATTTCACAAAATACAATGAATTCAGCAGCCTGGTTTGGGTTGATTCTTTTTCTTCATAAAACCCATCAGTTTGACCTAATGAAACTTCTGGATTTTTTTATTTTTTTTTTTTAGAAAACACATTGAATAACCACAAATGCCTTTAAATCCTTTTTCCCAGTACAATTGATAAGTCTCTTACTTGGCAGGGGAGGATCCTCCCCACCTTAATCCTTCTTATTTCAAGCAGCTGGGGTGTGCTGATGGAGCCCAGCTGGGTGCCCTGATTGCCTTTCTGGTGTTTGGGGTTTCTCTCTTTTAAACAAACAGTCAAGGGGGAATAAGGAGGTGTGATCAGCTGCTCCCGTTCTTTTTCAAGTCTAAGGTTTCAGTTCATATCTTTCCTTCTCTGGCAGGTATTTTGCAAATTAGACATCGTTTCCAGCCACTCACTATTCTCTACGAGCACCTCTTAGTTAAAGGAGCAGAAAGGGAAGGTATAAAGCACTCACAATGTTTATTGGTCTATATCACAGAGGGCTAAATTACACATTTAATATAACCGTGCCTATTTTCCACACTTGAACAAAGAAAATTAGGATATATGCTCCAGCAGGTGACTGGATTGGCTGCACAGGGGAGCGCTTGACTGCCCTGATCAGGGTTAGCACAACCGCTAGAAAAAACCCTCTTGCCATCTAGAGGCTTTTTCTGACTGATACTTACTGAAGTCAAGAGGAAAATGGTGACTTTCCAGGCTGGGATTCCTTAACCTTGCCTGGCCATCCCAGTCTGATGGGATGAGCATCCCCAGCTGCTGGGGTGAGCTGGGCCACTGGGGCAAGATGCACCTACAGCCCCCGCCACCCTTGCAGGGGAGGGTTTATGTTGAGGCTATAGCCTCAGCCTTTCTCTCCTGGGTGAATGCAGACTTGGGCTTTCAAGGGTTGGGCTTCTGTTTTGTTCTTAAGGGGAAGGGAATTAGTTTGTTTAATTATTTGTTTATGTTACTGGATTATTATCCAAAGAGCTAATTGGGAAACGAGCTAGTTAGGAAAGTTTGTTTTCAGATCCTGGCATGTACGTGGGAGGAACATATCAGTGGGCTTCATTTCCTGGGAAAGTTTTGGTTCAGAAAGGCTAAAAATAAAAACAGGGGACCACACAGCGGACAGAGGCTCCACCCAGCTATGTTCCACAAAATAGAGGTGCCGTGGTGAGGAGCACAGTCCCCCCCCAGGACCCTGTGTCATGCCTGGGGAGCAGATCAGACCACATGTAAAGCCAGGACAGCAAGGGTGAATGGCAGCATCGCCATCACTCAGTGCCCCACAGATGTTGCTACGCTGACGGGCTATGTGCTTAAAGCATTGAAGATCAGTGATGCTACATGGAGTATTCCTGCCAGAGAACATCCTGAGAAATTCAACCTGGAGACTCTCAAATGAATGGAGACCTCATCCATGGCAAAATAATAAAATGTAATTAATATGTTGAGTGGAACAGCAGGGAAGAGGAGGAGCATCAAGGGCCACACAACATGGGTCAGAAACACAGCCTCTTAAACATTGCCTTTTTTAAGCCTTTTAAGACACTTCCCCCTGCACAGCTGAAAATATGCTTTTGAAGCAATTTCCTGATATCCTTCTTGTTTAGCTCCTGTTTTATTTGGGTGTTACCAAGAGAAAGGACAAAACTGAAAAAAAAACCCCACATAAATGGGAAAGGCATCCTGCCGGATGATCTTGCAGATTCCAATAATCAGCTTGGAAAATGAGAGCTCATCTTCTCATTCAATATTAAAGGAAATTAAAATCAGAGCCAAGACATTAAGGCTACTGGGAGCCTTCAAGTCTAACTACCTAGAAAGAAAACCAGATACAGAAGGAATTGGAAAAACAGGGAAGTCGTCTATTTTGGTGACAAATAAGTTCAGGCCTTATTCCATATGGAATAAGGACTTACAGGCAAAGCTACCAAGAATGGACCTTGCTCTTCTACAAGCCAGTGTGGCCACTGTGCATCTCTGGGTGGTTTGCCAGATGATCTAACAAACCTTCTCTAATATTATTTCAAAGATGTGAAAAGTAGCAGTTTGGTAACACTTTGCTGCTACGACTGGAACACTTCTAACCTTCAGTCTTCCATGGGGCAAGCAGAAAATAAATTCTGATTAAGTCCATGATAAACTGAAATGGGATTTACTGTATCTGAGCTTTCTTCCTGGAAATCTGCTATTAATTCATTCTTACAGCCACTAATTTTCAAGCACTTGCTTGGGGAAGTCTCTGCTTTTAGATCTGCCTGATGGCATATACCTGTGCATAGGTCATGAATCTAGATGAATGTGCAACCTTATGGGTTCTGACATTTGCTTGTCCATTTGGTATCTTCCAAATCTGAGGCAGTAGCAGAAAATGTGGCCTTGTCATTCCAGTCATGTTGCTGCTTTTTCTTTCTCTCCTTCTTGTCATTCATACAAAAGCAAACCCCAAAACAGACTTTGGGGGTTGTTATTTCTTTCTTTTAAATCACTCTTAATGAGATAACTCCACTTGTATACTCTGCAGCAGCTCTACTCAACCCTGGGAGCCACAGACTGAAATCGGAAAAGCTGTGAGGAATTTAAATTGTTCCTGCAGTCCTCAACTCCTCAGGCATCTTCCGCCATTTGAAGTGGAATCACTGTCTGTCAGTCCTGCAGTGCCCACACAATTACATAAACTGGTCATTGTTTCATTGACACAGTTTCACTTTCCATAGTGAATGGAAGAGATTTGGGTCAGCTCTTCTTGCCTTCCTGAAAAATATTACTCAACCCTTTGGTGCCCCGGGCTGTCACCAGCAGCAGACCTACCACAGAGCCAGAGGTCCTGCTCCCAACCCCAGTAGATATCCATCCATTGCAGGGGGAGTTTACTGGTGCTTATTCTGCTGAGCACCAACTCAGTGAGGATCAAGGCTGGCACAGTTCCCTGGGGGCAGTTCTGTGGGATCTGGGAGGTGAGACAGCAATGGGGAAGCCGGATCATTCCTCCTTGATTGAGAGACAGAGGCTTCTGCTGTAGGTGCACCAGGAACGTTTGCTCGCTCCCCAAAAAGCTCAGTGCAGCCCCCCAGCCCCACAGGACACTGCTCCCTCTGCCCAATGGGCTGCACTCACTCACTGAGGGCTCAGCAAGTACTGGGGCAGGAGGGGTGACAAGGACAGTCCCATTTTTGGCATCCATAAGCCCTTAGCTCAGCTTACAGTCTACAGGTTTTCTCCATGTCTGCAGCTCTGGAGCTAAACCCATGGCAGATGCTCCTCTGAGAGCGTGCAGGAGAGCGGCGCACTGGCACCAACAGCGAGCTGCTTTGTTTATTGTTCCCCCAAATGAGAGTAAAAGACAAGGGATGGGCTGATGTAAGCGAATAGGCATGCTGTTGAAGATTTGCTTTTAAACATCTAGGGCTCTGCCCACACTATATAACAGAAAGGGATTGTGTGTCTCAACAAAGTTGAAATTAATCTTCCAAACAAAGTCAGCCTTCTTCCCCCAGCTCTCATTCCAGCAGCTCATTTCAGATGCCCTTCAGTGCCTGACCAATTTCAAGTCTACAAGTTAATGCCCCAATCTGGGATACAGAATTCCTTTTCCCAAAAATGCCCAAACTTAATGACTAATAATCAGCTTGATTTAACAGAAGTGAGAGACACGTAAGAGGAAAAGAGCTGAAGGGCTGGACAAGGGAAGTTCATGTCAGGGTCCAGCAAAGGCAGGACCTGCCACAGCACTGGAGCAACAACTCAAACACATCAGGTACTGAGAACAGCAAGTACAGCATGTTTATGGGTGACTCTTCAAAAAAATACAAAGCTCCTCAAGCAGAGGAACCTGTTGCCCTCATCGCTATTTCTTGGTATTACTCTTGTCATCTACAAGGTGTTTGAGGTGTTAAAGATCACAAATTTCTGCAAAATGGGAGGGATGTCCTAAGAGCACATGAATTGTGCCACAGGCAGGCATGGCAGAGAGCTGGAAAACTGCTGCAGCCAAATCTCCTCTGCCAGTCTCCTCACCACACAGCTGGCGAGGGTGGAGGGCATCCGGTGCCTGGCCCTTCCCTTGCTGCGCTGCTGCCAGTCAGCATCTCTGCACCCCATGGGCATTCATAGCACTGGAAAGGCCATGGTCTGCCTTCCCCAGCCCTTCCCTTCACCTGCTAAGTGACTCTGAAAATGCAAGTCCAGCAAGAAACTAGAAAATAAATCATAGAATCATAGAATCGTCTAGGTTGGAAGGGACCTTAAAGATCATCTAGTCCAAATCCCCCCCACTCATCTCTCTTGGCTCCTCAAGGTACTTTAGCAAACACAAGTTTGTTGATCTTTCCAAAATTCAGGTGAGGTAGGTGAATAATACCTTCAATTTTAGAGATCAGGAGACTAAGAATGCAAATACACATATAGCAAGAAAGGAAGCAGACATAATTAGAGAGCCTTTCTACAACACTCTAAAACAGAAGATGCCTCTTTGTTTAGTGAAATGTCACCAGAGTAAAAAAATTTTTTACCCCCAGTACAAATAACAGAGATGATTAAAATGGGATAATTTCCAATAACTCCTTGGTTGGTGCATTGTGCGTGCTGTCTCTAAACTTACTCCCCTGGGAGAACAATAGGGGAATAATCAATGTTATCTTTGCTCCAGTCAGCTTGTAATCGATCGAACTTTAAAGTTTGCATGCATGAGCTCAGCACTTCAGCATTCAGTTTGCAAACAGTTTAAGTTTTTAATTTCTCGTGCACAAAAGAGCCCGTTAAGGTCAGCAGTGGCATTTTTTTTAGGTGATGGAAATATTTCCATTGTTAAGTTTTCACATAGCTCCGGTTCACAAAACCTTACTATCTGGGCCAAATTTAAGTTGGCAAGCTCTTGTCCCAGAGTAATTCATATTCATTATTTTCCAGACAACCATCCAAAGCTCTGTTGTGTAAGTGTAGCAGCGAACATACTCCGTGTCTTGCAAACAGGAGATAACCTGGCTCCCTGGCCAAGGCTGTTGAAGAATACAGTGGCTTGGTCTGGACACTGATTGCTTTGGGCTAAGTGTACTACATGGCTCTCTCTGATCAGCAAACAACTAGACTGAGGGAAATGTATTTGTACCTCAGGCACTGCTTCATATCCATAAGCAGGAACTGGGTGCTTATGCTGATTGTAAATGTCAACAACCACTGATTATGAATATAAAACAAATCGGGCAGCTTTCGAGTGTGGTATATCAGCATTTTAGGACTGAAGTTTTTCAGATTCTTCCTTTTAGTTGATAAGTCTGGGAGCCAATAGGTAAAAATGTAACACTTATCTCTTCGTGTTCCTTTCCTTTCTCCAGCATTTCTTTGATATGAACACTTGAGGAAGCAAAAGAGCATCTATAAATCATCCACCAGCAGGAAGGAAGAGTTGGGCAGGCGCAGGAAGCCTCAGCCACACTCCTGGCATCCTCAGCATGAATCATGCCAGGAAAATAGCTGGGGGGAGGAGGGAACAGGTCTAAGGCTGGGCCAAAACACTCTGCACCCACCCACCCCTCCAAAAAGCCTGTGGAGGTGCCGGGATGCTGGGTGGCTGCTGGGGCTGCCCAGCAGAGCATTGTCCTGTATGTTAGACTGTGAGCACATCCCAGCAGCACACAGCGCTCTGAGCTGGAACGAGGGTGCTTCTTTTGAAAATTCAAACACTCCCACACTGATAAGAATAAGCGTAAAAATAAAACTGGGCTTTTCTGTTCCTGACAGGACATTTCAACAACCCCACAGGTGTGTATATGAATAATCTACATCCAGCAACCAGCAGCAATCTGCAACAGAAGTTGCAAACTTCTCAAAAGACCACAAAATATTTCACATTTAAACCACATTCAGTAGTATCTGAGAGCGAAATATTCATCTTTTTTCTGATTTGCAGCCTGGAGACCTAGGCCTGCAGTACAGTAGAAATGGCTCTATTTCAACACGTTTTCCTTGTGACGCCGCTTCCAGCTGAGCCTGGCCTTGGTGCAGATGGGGCCTAGCGATGTCACACATCTGATAAAAATTCATTAGATGACCTTGCTAGTTTGAGGGACCGATGGCACTTTCTGCGCCGGCTGGGAAGCGGCAGAGCAGAGAGGCCAGGGGGCATCCAGGCCACACCAGTGGACCGAGCCCGTGCCCTGGGGGAGCTGTGCCAGTGGGACTGAGCCCCAGCACAGCCTGGCTGCTGCCTGGACCCGGCTAGGGGATGTCTGCACCGTGCTGAGACTGCAGGGGGAGGCTCTCTGCATCCGGAACAAAAACTGGGAGAGAAATTAGCTCTGTGGCTGAAACAGTTCATTTTCCGATGCAAATAGCCTATTGTAATGATCAACTAATTCAAATCATCGCTTGGGAAAACAAAACAAAACAAAACAAAACATGCAAACTCCTATTCAAAATTGTCTCGGAGCTTGGCATGCACCCGTGGCTTTATGCAGAAATTAGCACTCCACATTTTCATTCTTGGGCTGAATTTCAGTTTGATACCACCTACCTTGTGACTTGCGTTCGTGTGCCGAAGTCCAGGGACCTCATTGACTGCAACACTTCAATACAGCCCATGTACTAGGGGAAAGAGAGAGGCAGAGGGAAAGAACTATGTTAATATCTAGCACACAGGTAAGAGGAGGATCACAGAAGGAAACAAATGTGATTTCAGTCCACTAAGTATATGCAGAACCATAGTCTAAATGAAAAAATCAAATCAGCCATCCTAAATAGATCTTGTTTTACTGAAAAGTGTAGAGAAGAGCAATAAAGTTATCACTGGCTGCAACAACATAGCACACACAAAAAAAAAGGTAAAGCATTCTGGGGACATAAAATCCAGTCATTCCTTTTTTTCATTCTGGTTACTCTCACTGATTAGCCTGTGGCACTGAGCTGGGAGGAACAAATGAACGTTGGAGGGAAACTGCCCCGGAGCAGAGGGGCTCTGGAAGCCTCATGAGACTGATGCACAACGGAGCTTCCATGCAGAAGAGCTAAATGTCCCTTCAGAGCAGCAGGAGGCATTACTAGGCATGAGGAAAACCACTGGCTCCATGCTGCTGTGCATCTGATGACAAATAAGCTCTGCAGAAGATGAAGGAGGTAGAGCTGCAATTCCAGCTCGTAGCAACAGCTCTTAAGAGCCTGGGCTATAAACTGACCTGCTTTAAATTAGAGGCTGACTCCCACACTTGTGTTGTATGGGGCAGAGCTGGGGGCTTTTCCTATACTCATTTAGGATTTGCATAGGACTAATTTTCAGAAACATCAAGACTGTGACGGCGTGTCAGTCCTTTGATGTAATGTACAAACCCATGGAACATTTTCATCTCAATGAAGTGTGCTAGGCTAACTCTATGCACTGAGTTTACCTCTCCCAAAACATATTTTACTAATTCTTTCAGCATTGCTGTTGATATCCATCTCTCTGCTGTTGAAGTGCTCCAACATCTCCATTTCACAAGGCTGGCATAGGTCTGGGTCTCTCAGTTTGCATCCTCTTTTCCACAATGAATTTTCCTGGAGGGAAAAGGGCTTTTGGGAGCATCCTGCAGTGCTCGCACATTCCCTGTCTGCACAGACCTCTCCTGCAGAAAGGCAAAGCCTCTGTGAGCCTGGCAGTCCCAGGCAGGGACATGTAACTCTCCTCTTGTTCTGAATGGATAGAGGAAGCACTCTCTGTCCAGAGAAACATACTGTATTTATCGATTTTTCTGCTGGTCCATTCACAGGAGGTTGGATTTAGGTATCCGATTCAGATCTTTTAGAGATGAATGTGTGTGTTAAAAAGAGAATGTATGTGTGCAGTCAAGCAGGGATTCCGCAACAATTGTATTATCCCTATTTTGGTTTCTTTCCAGATAGCAATGTAACCCTTGGGAGAACTCCAGAATTAGGTCAGAGCCCTGGAAGGACATCAATAAGGATCTGAAGGGTTAGCAGAACTGCTTCCCTAATGAACATTTAATGACTTTGTAAAGGACTCTGAGAGCTATCTTACTTGTTAAAGATATTCCTGCTTAATGGGAACAAAGCAAACGTGGAAAATATGTCCAGAGCCTCAGATTGTAGCACAGCAGAGACCTCTGATCCTACAGTGTAAGGTCAAGCATCCTGTGAGCTGGTTGGCTGCTCCTCCATCCTTGAGAAAAGAAAGATTTAGAGGAGTAGGTGAGTCATATGCTGATAAGTGAGTCCCCACTGCATCCTGAACAGATGCGTGGGAAGCTACTCTAAGCAAAGATGAAAAATCAATATTAGGTTTTTGCATAAGTGACCCTGAGTGAAGCTGAACTTATCAATGATTCACAAAAGACCTTTTTTTTTTTCTCTTTAAAAGCCTGAGTAGGGAAGTGCATTAACATGGCACCTCACTGCATCCCTCATTTATTTTAGCTGCCGCTGGTTATCTAAACCAGCACAGTTAGTAATGGCTGAACCTTCACATCTCAGTAGGTGGGAACAGAGAACCAGCAAGGCCCTGGGCTGGGGGACGCTGCAGGACTGGGACTGAGGAAATTGGGGTCACAGAGCTGGGGAGAAGCCCATGGAGCATATAAAAGGACAATGGGTTACCAGAAACCCATTCAAGAAAACAAAAGACACTCTCTGAGGAAGACAAAATAATTAAGAAATAAACAAGAAAAAGATTAACCCCTCCATAGCTGAGTCCAGTGAGCAGCACAAGTTGTGTACGAGAGAAAGGCTCCAGTTCAGGCTCCCCATCCTGTATACCCCAAAGAGCAGCTCCCACAAAAGCTGGGGGCTGATGTGGGGATGCAGGGTTTCCTGCTGCAGGGAGGGTGAAACTGAAGGATGGACAGGGCAGCAGCTGCGGGTGCCCTCCTGCAGCACCTGGGAGAGGCAGCCACAGCAGCGTGCAAACCTTCCCCCAGCATGGCCACCGTGTGCCAAGACCCACGTGCCCTGCAGGGAGCCCAAGCTATCCATTAGCTAGTTTTGGAACACGGCCACAGTCATGTCAAGGGTTCAAAGGTGGTGACCAAGGAACGGGGTTCATCTTCCAAAGCCCTGTGAAGAGGAGCCTGGCTTGGCTTCACTGAGCTGCTAAGGTGAAGCCAGGGTAGGCTGGACACAGGCACAAGGATGCTGTAACCAGCCCAGGGCAACAAGGACAGGTACAACTGCAAAATTCAACTACCTACAGAAAAATAAAATGCCAGTGCTGTAACAAGCCAAGCACTAAAACCTGGACATCACCAAAAAAAGCAGATGCTGAACCCACTGATCTGTCAGCTGCAGGGGGAGAGGGAGAGGGCTCACTGGCTGCTGCTGGAAAGAGAATGGCTCCTCTAATGGTAATGTGAGCAAAACTGGCCCCTGTCTCCCTGCAAAGGAGAGAGCTTCATCTCTTGGTCTTAGAATGCAGAGGGACAATTTGGGTCTGTCTGCTGGGATGGCGGGGAGGTGGAGGCAGAGAAGGGCAGTTACTGAAGATGCACACATCTTCTCTCATCTGTTTACAAGAGATGATGGAGAGTGACTGCGAACAGGATGAGGGACTGTGTGTGGGAGTAGATGTGAAGGCACTAGGCAGGGCCTGTGTGAATAAGCTTTTCAGGCACCCTCTAATCCAGACCCACGTCTCATTTCATTCCCTGCCATAACGCAGTTAGTGGCTCCAGCTCCAGCGTGAATGACAGCCAGTGATTCACCCGCAGGAATGATACGGAGAGCAGTGCATAGAGCTCCTAATTAAACAACACAGCTGCAGCCTTGCAATTTTACCTATTAGTTAACAGGCATTAATTCATGTGTAATGCCAAGAGCAGCTCCTAGGGATCCCACGGCCGAATAACAATGAATCCTAGGGACAGGACTTGCTTGCAGTCAGGTAACATGCTGCTGTGAAACAGCCTCTGTCCCAAACATATGTGAGAAAGACTAGGTTCAAATTTCCTAAAAACATACCACAGCCTCCTGAGCAGTGCTGGGCGCACGTGAGCACAGCAGGGAGCTGACTCCCATACAAGTATTCCTTTTCCCAACCCTGCTTTAACAAGGTGCTTTCGAAGTGAGGGCAAACCCCTTTCTGAACTTCCCACCACCCTCTTCCCTTGCAGGCAAGGGCTGCCTGGGGGGGCCTTAGCTCTCTGCCACTCAGGGTAGGTGGCTGCAGAGCAATAGGAGAGTTTCACTTTGATTTGCTTGAGTGACTCCCCTCTAGCTTGCAATGGATTTGGCAGGAAGGGAGACTGGGCAGAAGCGAGCAGCAGCCGCTGGAACGTGGCAGGACAATGGCACTGGAGTTATACAGAGACAGGCCTTTGCCTTTTACATCAAGGAAAAATGACTTTTGCCTGTAACAGCCACGGCCCTGCCCTCCCTGTGCCTGGCTGCCAGGCTCAGGGACACACACTCATGTGCTGCAACTCCTGATTTGAGATGCCCCACAGATTTGAGATACCCTGGCAGGAAGGTGACAACACTGGGAGCCATCCAGGGATGCAGGGAAGGAGCAATGCACAAGTCACTGTAGTTCTGCTGGGGAAGTTTTCTCAACCCTTCTGTAGAGGCTGCCTGTGGTGGCTTTGGAGTAGAAAAGCCACTTCTCCGTTGGAAAGCAGAGACTGCCACAGCTACCCCGGCAGCAGCACCATGTTCCTGTCAGCTCACAGATTGTGCCATGCTGATGACCAGCTTGGCTGCTCATCCTGAAACACACAGGCACATTTTACAGGGCTGGGGTTGGTGCTACGTAACACCATTACCAGGCATCAATGAGGCTGCTAATGAAGAGCTTTGGCCCACATTTGCACTCTGCAGGACATCTGACCAGCTCATTCCTCAATGTGAACCATGCTGGCTTCCTCCAGCAAACACCAACCCCTTTAGAGCCGAAATCAAAGCTGGCAGAGTCTGCTCTCCCATCCCTCTCAAGAGGAGGCAAAGGCAGCCCACAGCAAAAGCCACACACCACCACAGGCGTGGGGACCCCCATGGAACCTGCAAGAGAGCACAAAACCCAGGCACAACAGGCTGTAAAGAAATCTGGACACCTTCATAGGAGAAAAAAGCCCACTGAAGACTGTTAAGCATGCACACACAAAAAAACCCCAACCCACTAGTGGCTTTCCAGTGGTAGTCTAAGCCCCTGAACTGCTATCTTCTGGGGATAACAAGTGCCAGAAGACCTCATCTCACATGCTTGCCATCCTCTCACCCTCCTCCCAGTAGCAGCAGTGGTGTAGACAGACAGAAAGGCCCTTGATCTGTCCTGTTCCTCCTGCCCAAACAGCCCAGCCTCTTCCCTGAGGCGCAGCAAGATGTGGCTTTTGTTAAATATAAATCTTCCTGAGAAAGTCTGACCCTTTCATTCATAAGCCTTCAATTTTTAAATACATTTTGAGAAAAATCCAGAGAAAAGCTTGCAATTTTATATATATATACACACACAGAGGTACACACCTGTATGTAAAGATATATATACACATGCATTTGCTTGTCTTTTTAGTTTTGTTTTTGAAAAGCCATTTCCCCAGCACCATACTCAGACCAAGGCTCCAAAAGAATTGGTTCAAACTGCCTTGTCCCCAGGCTCCCAGCTCCCAGACAAAGAAAATGGCCTAAAAATGTGCCCAGCACAGGCCCAAGCCCCCGGCTCACGATTCACAGCTGCGGCTCTGAAGCTGTGACCCACTGCAGCCCATCCTTCCTGAGAGAGCCCCAGCTGCAGCTACACATGTAGTTATTTATTTACAAGGTGCTGGGTGATGCAGGGTGCTGAGGCTGCCGAGGCCAGAGCAGCTCTGAAGGTGCAGAGTCGGGGTGGTGTGTGCCAGGGAAGTGGCTGCAGCTGTAATGGTGCAATTATTTCCCTGCCCTGAGCACGGGAGGGGTCCTGGAAGCTGTTGGGGACTAGGCAAGGGCTGCCTTGAATCTGCTTCCACATGGAGCCAGGGAGCAGGTTCCCCAGCCTGACCTGTCGCAGCCTCCATGGACAAAAGCAGGACTGCACAGGGGACAGGTGCCCATGTGCACTCTTTTAGGTGTTTCACATCATTCTGAACCCCTCCATTAGCAGCAGTCAAGCTCCTTTTACCCTAGAGACTAGCAACTGATTAAATATATATATATATATATGTCCCAATCTGTCCAGGCTCCTATTAAAATATTAATATTTGGGCTCTTCGTTATTTGCGCAAGCACCTCGAGAGAATAAGGGCTGTTACAGGTCTCAGCTTCCTCAACAGATCCCAGGTGACACCTGGCCATGACACAGATGCCCTGTCACTGCCAGCCATGCACAGCCCATGGCTGTCTCACAGGGAGGTGCAATGAGCCCAGCATCACCTCTTCTTAAACCAACCCCAGAAAGAAAATGTCTGCCTCACTCCAGTCCACAGGGGACAGCTTCTGCCCTAAGGCATTTCATTACTTCACTATGTTATTGCCTCTCTAAAATAACTGTGGATCCTCTCCACGGAAGTGCCAAATCCTCTTCAGGCTCCAATTAAGCTTTTAAGGCCAAAGATTTCCAGCAGCAGCAATCCCAGTAACACAGATCTGGCTTTCCTCCTCAAATGGTCTCGGGGGGGATCCCAGCAATCCCTAACAGGGTGTGAGAAGCTGCGTGGGGACAGCGGGTGTCTTCAAAAGCCACAGGAAGAAAAGTCAGGACCAGGATGAGGGGTAAAGTACTGGAGAAAGGACTGGGAGCAGCTCCTGCAGCTGCCCGGCCCCTCAGCCCGTCTTTGCCTGCGGATGAGACCATCGCACCGCGCCACGCTCCCTCCGCACTGCAGCCTTGAGCCCCTGGCTGCTTCCCAGCCCAGCTGAGGCTTCATCACAAGCTCCCAGAGTAGCCTCGTGGTCCCCTGGAAAACAAGCTCCTTGCCCATGCTCTGATGCTGAGGCCCCGAAACCCCCAGGCTGCTTATTTGCTGACCTGCTTGTTATTAAAGGGGTTGGTTAAAAAAAAAACATCAAGAGTTTGGGCAGGATACATTTTGGACCATGTTAGCAGCACTCCTGCAGCTCTCCTGGGACTGGCTCCTGCAGGTCCACTGCCATGGGAGTAACAGGAGTGGGGAGATGCAGGAGAGATGCAGAGAAAATGTTTCCCCATTGCACTGGGAGGCTCCTGCCAGCAACCCCCCCTTCAGAGAGACTTCCCATGAAACAGGGTGACTTTCTTCCAGAAAGACTAGCAGAAAACCATACAACCTGGGAAGCAACAGGAAGGAATGAGCCCTTCCCTACTTCACATGACTTTCCCGTCAAGTCCTTCTCTTTTTTTGCTCTTTCTTCTGCCTTTCTTGCTCATGTGCTCCCCAGCGTGTGATACCTCAGTGCCTCTGCTCTCAGCCCGGGGCCACAACAGAAACCCAGAAAATTCCCCCTGCACTTCATCCTCTCCTCACCATGCTGGGAACTGAATTATTTAAGTGGCCTTTGGCATTAGCATGAGCCTCAAAGCCTTCATTACGAGCTCCACTGCTGCACCCCAGATGAATGTCCTGAGGCCTCCTGCAGCTCTGCTCACAGTGGCCCATGCTGTGCTGGGACACCATCACCTTTCAGCCAATGTTCCATCAAACCAACCATGCCACCACTGCTGGATGCCAGGCAGCATCTCTTTGCTGCTTGGGGAAAGGTGAATATGGCTATTTCCCCATGTTGCTCTTCCCTCTAATCTGACTGCTCTCTTGCTGCATTTGGAAAGGAATTGATTTCTTTTTCTTGGCCTTGCACATTTCTTTAGACTTTCCTGCCTGCAAATCATCACATGGGAGACACAAATTTTGCATTGCTTATGGCTTTTTTACTCCTTCTGGCACATTTACATACCTCCTGTACACCAACCTGAGACCTTACACACACTCTCTCTCTTAGCACCCTGTCTGCAGCCCACTTGGAGAAGTAGATTCTGACTGACAACCCCTCAGACAGCTTGCTCCTGTGGTCCCCCTTGTATGTCAGGGACAGGCACGAGGGCTGCGAGAACTACAGGACCCCTTGGCCATTACATGAGTATTTCTGAAGTAGGTTTCCACTGCTTTCTCTGCCCTTTCCCTGTGGTCTGCACTGGCTCCCTCCATGCAAGCATCGGGCAGTTTTAGCCAGGGAGTGCTTTTGACAGATGAAGAGTAAGCACTAAGATGTGCAGGGCCAGAGGTTCAGACAGGAGACAAGGAAGCAACAGCTAGCAAGCAGCAAGCTCTGGCGACAGAATAGACGAAGTCCACCGAGGAGAAAATTACCAAGCTCACAAATGTGGCAGGGTTGGAAATGGTGAAAGCCAGGAGGTGTGGTCTCCTCTTGGCCACCGACAGCTAATTAGAACACACCAACCCCAGTCTACAACATTGAAAGTACCCAGAAAGGCTATTTCAGGGTGTCTTCTGGAGAAACAGGCAGTGTTTTCTGTATATCACCATTACCAAGAAAATCAGACACAGCACCAAGCAAGGAGGGTGGATTTTGCATCCTGCCTGTTCACCTCCCACGGCAGAGGTGCTCTGGAGAGCAGCAGTGGTCCCAGCAGCAGCTCTCCCACACTCTCTGTGACAAATACGTCAGTGGTGTGGGCCAGCGTGCATCTAGTGCCTGTGAGCTGCTCTGCAAGGGATGGGAAACCATTTTTGTGGGCCTCCTTCTCCCTCCAACATGCATTTCAGGTCAGAGCAACCCCTGTTTGCATTGCAGCTGAGCTGCACTCCTCAGAGAGTCTAAAGATAGTCTTTTGGAAATGGATGTTGTGTTACCTCTGGGAACAGCTGTGGTCCTTTTAACTCCCTCAGTTTGCCACCACAGCCCTATGTATGTCAGGAGACAGGAAATACACAGGAAGCCAGTGGTTTGGGGCCCTGGCTCCAGGAGTGGGAACACAGAGGTCACCCTGCAGCCACCTGCGTGGTTTGCTTTGTCAGTGAATGGAAACCCTGTGAGAAGTACTCACCCGCACGCCGTAGGTCGTCCCTGGCTCCCCCACGCTTTCACCACTCTGTGCAAGGCTCCAGTCC
The DNA here is from genome assembly GCA_004320125.1 of Scolopax mira. Classification (NCBI taxonomy): domain Eukaryota; kingdom Metazoa; phylum Chordata; class Aves; order Charadriiformes; family Scolopacidae; genus Scolopax; species Scolopax mira. The sequence goes on along the minus strand of BJBW01004713.1, from coordinate 180,461 downwards.
TGCCTGCCCACAGGAGCAGCCTCTTCAGCTGCCCGCACGGCACAGTCACCTGCTGGCTTTGGGGTTAGGGGCAGCTTGTCCAGGTCAGGCTGTGGATAAGATGCTGAGAGGCAGCTGATTTCGGGGGAGGTCGGGCTGCTCGGGATGGTAACGCACTCCGTGAGTTTAATTCGTGGCACCTCTTTCGTTCCCAGGCAGAAGCTTTTCAGCCCTGGCAGATTTGACGGGTTGGCGAGTTTAATGTTAGCCATCCGGGGGATCAGCGTGCAGAGGGTGGTGCAGGTGTCCTGCGGCCCCAAGGAGACATCTTCCGTCAGTAGATTAGGCGTTGAAGAATGGGAAGAGGAGGAAGAACCTTTGATGTTTAAAGATGTGTTTTGTGTACCTTCATCTAGGGACGTTATCGAATCATTCCTGAATCGGCTGTACTTAGCCCTGTGCAGCATTCCTGGATGTCTGAATAACCCTACATACAGGACGTGTCCACCGAGGCTCTGCTGGCTGCGTTCTCTCATAGCCTTGGCAGTTCTGTCACTGGAGACTCTTGCATAAATTGGCTCTTGTGGATAAACGATATGGAAATCAAGCAAGTCAAACAATTTTAAAAACAGAAACCTATTGGATGTTTTTGCTGACTCCCTCTCCAGTGGCTTCTTTTCCTCAATGGACAAGGCTTAAAACTGCACGGACATCTGGTATTTTGTGAGCAGTAATAAGCGCAGCACAGGGGAAAGCACATCAGGGGTAGAGCAGCTTGAGCTGAGGAGCCGCTATCCAAACCTGCCTCGAGCCAAGGCTCTAAATCCCACCTAGCTCTGAAGACTCACAGCCGTAGCAGCGATACCCGCGGAGTCCTGGCTGCAGCGAAAGCTCAAGCGTATTCCACACAAAGCAGAGCGGAACAGCTACAAGCTCAAACACATTTTCAGACCGGCAGGAACCCCGTGAGGTGCCCAGCTCTCTGCGATTCCATCGGCGGCTGCCCCAAAGGCGAAGAGCATCCCTGGGAGGCGACGCGCCCGCCCCGCTCTCGTCAGGCACGAACCCAGGATTTTAAGGAAAATACAGAAGAGCGCCGGCAGCCCTCGGCGTCAGCCTCGCTAATTCTTGCTGGAAAGTCCTTCAGCACCATCATCCAGAAACAACTGAGTATTCCTGCGCCTCCGGCGCTGTTTCCCGCAGAGCCGCGGGGCAGCAGCTCCGCAGCGGCCGAGCCGCCCCCGCCGCGCCGGGCCGGGCCGGGCCCCGCCGCAGCCGGCTTTTATGAATGAAGTTTTTTTTTTGTGAATGAGGCTCGGCGCGTGCAGGCGGGCAGCGCGGTGAATGGCGCTCGGCGGGCGGCCCCGGCCCGGCGGCCCCCGGGGTGCGCCTGGCAGCCAATCGCCGCCCGCCGCCGGCTCACGCGCCCTCAGCGCGCGGGCAGCGGGAGGGGGGAAGAGGGGGCGCGGAGGCGGACAGGACCCTCCGGGCGGTGCCGAAAATCCCTCAAAAGCCCCTTTTTGCGACCGGGCCCGGCCCTTCCCCCTCCTACTCCGCCTCCGCCGGGGGGCACGGGCAGAGGCGAGGGCCGGGGTTCCGCTGGGGCCGCGGTGCCCCCGGGGCTGCCCGCCCGGCGCCGAGGGAAGGCCAGGCCCTGTCCCAGCGGCCTCCCCACAGCCCCGTTCCGGTGGGGAAAGCCCTTCTTCTCCGTTGCGCGTACCTCAGGCAGCGAGAGAAGCACAGCCAGGTTTATTTTACTTACTGATAACGTCTGGACCCGCAGCCTGAGCTATCTTGGGTCCGTGTGGGGTTTCGACCCCCCCGGGGCAGCGTGGGGGGAAGAGAAATACACTCTTACAGGGCACAGACCAGGAGGCCTCGGTTCTCCCCCTCATCTCAGGTCTTGTCTCATGAGGTTTTCAGTATGAAGTTCACCTTCCCCGTGCTCTCACAGTCACCTGGGCTTGTTCTCTCCTTGCATTCAGGTGGTGGATGAGGAGAGGCCCTACTGCCCTGCCTGTGCCGGGAGGAAAAAAATCATCAGCAGACCTGGAGAGACAGAGAGAGCTCAACACAGTCATTACAGGTTTTTTTTTTTTCCTCGTCTCTGAAAACCAGTATTAATCCTAAAAGATGTAATGGTTGCTACAATAAAGTAGGGAAAACCCCCAGCCCCGACTCTGCTAGTGAAACGTGGCTCAAAGAGGAACTGGCTGCTTTTAAATCAACCGTTTTTGGGGAAGATGGCTCAGGCTGCTCAGAAAATCAAACCCAAAGGCAAAACCTGGACCAGCCACAAGTTACAAAGAGTGACTAATTTCTCATGAAGCTTTAATGATGGCTTTGAGTACAAAAGGATAGAAAATGTTCAGAAGTGATTAGCAGCACTATTGATTATACCTAAAGCACAGAAATTCTCTTAGTATGAACACTTTTCTTTCTTAACTCTTTAATTTCATCACTGCACTGAAACACAACATCAACACCAGGAAAAAACCACACGGATGGAGAGGCTGCAGTGCCCTCACTGGCAAGGAGGAGAGACCAGAGCGAGCTGTGCTTGCCACAGAAGGGACAACAAGGACCAGTGTTCAGGGAGATGTGGATGGCCCAAGCTCCTGTCTTGGGGAACCTCCCAGATTTCTCTTTTTAGTGGCATGAAAACCAAATTCTGTCTTCTTGTGAGATCAGCCTTACCATCCTTCCCATCTTTTCTCTGAGCACATAGCAAGGGTCTTCCTGCCTCACAACAGCCCCTTGGTGTAGATGACAGCACCAGGAAAGCATGGCTTGGTGGTCAGGATGCTCCCCCATGCCTTGGTTCGGGTAGAGACTAGTTCATAGAATCAAAGAACAGAATTGGAATTGTTTGGGTTTAAAGAGACCTTTAAGATCATTGAGTCCAACCATTAACCTAGCACTGCCAAGTTACTTTTAAACCTTGTCCCTCAGCACTAAATCTATGCGTCTTTTAAATACCTCCAGGGATGGTGACTCAACCGCTTCCTTGGGCAGCCTGTTCCAATGCTTGACAACCCGTTCAGTGAACAAATTTTTCCTAATATCTGGTCTAAACCTTACCTCACACAGCTTGAGTCAATTTCTTGTCCTGTTACTGTTACTTGGGAGAAGAGACTGACACACACACCCCTCACTACACCCTCCTTTCAGGTAGTTGTAGAGAGTATAACATCTCCCTTCAACCTGCTTTTCTCCAGGCTGAACAACCCCAGTTCCCTCAGACACTCCTCACAAGACTTGTGCTCTAGATCCCCCCTCCAGCTTCGTTGCCCTTCTCTGGACACACTCCAGCACCTCAATGTCTTTCTTCTAGTGAGGGGCCCAAAACTGAACACAATACTTAAGGTGCACCCTCACCAGTGCGGAGTACAGAGGCACAAGGCTATGGGATGCCTCTGCCCAACGCTGGTCCTCATCGGAGCCCTTCTGCCACCTGCTGCTTCCTCAGGAGGCAATTCGAGCCTTCCTTATCACTGTGAGTGAGAAAATGGGTGGGCAGGGTCCCTGCTGGCCTTTCAGGAGATGCTGTGTCCTACTGCAGCTAACAGAGCTAGGAAGTGAAAAGGGTTAACTGGAATGGCTTTAAACCTGGGTGGTGAAAGGAGACGTTTTCAAGAAAAAGAAACAATAATGCAACAACCTGTTCTTCACTAATCACCCAAGAGCATTGCTGCCCTACCTGGGTGGCTGGGGGGCTCTAGTGGGCTTCCCCAGAGAGGGAGGGGAGGCCAGTACATTAACCAGCGCTTCTCAGCTCACAGGCACCAGTGAGGGTGATTACGGTGTGGGAGGTGAAGAATAGCTGGTGTTTTACAGCAAGTTCCAGAGAAAAAGGCAATTGTGACAAGCTCTGTTTTCATCAGTGATCAAGAAATACAAGCTCGAGAGCGGAACCCAGCAAAGAGCAGCATTGTCCAAGGAATAGTAGCCATTGCAGGGAGGGGGAGGAGGGAAAAAGAAAAATGCCGTGCCTTTGTAAATTAAAAAGCTTTTTTCTCAAGGCTAAAAACAAGATTTCTGTTGAAGATACTGGGAAATCAGCCTCTAACCAGCATAGGGAACAAAGCTCCTTTAAGCACTGGTGAAACTGAGCCTACAGCCTTGTATGCAGCCTAAAAGGAGCCTGTGTTTCTTGATTATGGCTCAAGTTCCCACTTGCCCATAGTGCTCAGGGCCTGGGGAACTGCCCCAGCTCTCTGCTCACCCACCCACCACTGCCCAGGGAAGACACAAGAAAAGGGCATTTTTCTCTTTGCTTGGCTGCTGACATGGGTGAGTGTGTGCTACCAACAGCCCACACCACGCATGGGCACTCAGCCTACATGGGAATGCCCTTCTGGGGCACAGTTATGATCTGAAGTGTCTCTCCATCACTACGTTACCAGCCCCATCACACTGAAACCCTCAATCACACCCTGTTTACAGCCCTAATCCCTCAGCTTCAAATATGCTGCATGAAAAACTGATGTGAGCAGCCCCCAGTCACGTGTTGTCACAGGAGACAGGAGCTGGGGTAGGTGTCACCACATCGGCGGGACAGGACAGTACCATGACATAGGAGCAGGAGCAAGCAGCCAAACAGCTACTGCCACCCCTAACACCCCTCTAAAAGAGCTGCAGAGAAGGAGGTGAGCAGCCACGATTCCAGCATCACCACAGAGAGTCTTTATGGCAGGAAGGAGCAGTGCCAGCCCAGAACCCAGGAGCCCCCAGATGCTGTTGGGGGTGACACCATTTCAGAAGTGGGACTGCTATAGCAGGCAGTTAATGCTGTTGTGCCACCCTCCTCTTACAGTGTGGGGACCAGGCAAGGCAGATTCCGGGACAAGGTGCTCAATAGTGACAGAAGAGCTCAAGGTGAATTGGGGACCAATTTAGAAGAGAGCAGCCAGCTCAGCAGTCTCACACCGGGAGGGTGTGTGGGCAGCGTGGGGACCAAAGCTGTCACTCACCCCCAGAGTACACCCCAAACACAGTTGCACTCTTGCAGGAGCCTGGAGGAAGCTGTTTGTTATGTGCTTCTTGCAACCAGCACGACAGAGATCACCCTTTCTGGCAGACCGTGGTATAAACAGGGGATTTTTTTCACCCTTATAAATAGCAAGAGCAGAGCTAATTCATGCTAAGGTGCACCGAGCTGATCTGCCTGCCTTCCTCACTGACATGCCTGGCTGAGGCTAGCAGAGATCAGCAGAGTGTTACACAACAGCAGGAAAACCCCTTAACAGAAATGTGATGGCAGGTACTTCTGGAAAGCCCTGGAGCATGCTTATTTGCACTAGCACGGCCACTGCTTCATTTCAATTGAGAAAAAATTATTTTCCCCACATATTTCATCCCTCTCACTTTTATCTCTTATGGATACCTTTCCCGTGTTCTGAATGAGCAAAAACCAGGCATGTCTGGCAGCTGTAGCCCACCTCCTACTTGTGAGGAGCATCAGAGGGGGTTTGCAGGGGACAAAGGCTGAAAGCTGATGGATTTGAGAAGGACAGAGGCACAGCTGCTACTGTGTCCCTAGACACAGAAGTCAGGGATTAACCTGTCACTGCTTTTCTCCTGTTCTAGCTCTGAAGGATCCAACAGTGCTAATCCCAGAAAACGTATCCTAGGGTGACTTACAGACAAGTTGCAATTTTCCTCCTCGGGCACCATGCTGTGTCTTGCTCAGCCCAGTTTAACCATTCACCACAACATTGCTTTGTTCAAAACCACAGCTAGAAGACAGAGGAACGGCACTGGGATAAGACAGCAGAAGGCAGGGCTGCTCCTCCTGGGTGAAGCGTGCATCCTTGAAGCTGAGCAACGCGAGTGGAAGGATCCAGCACAATGTACAACAGGGCTTTAGCTGAGTGTGCTTTATTCCCTGCCTTCTCACCTCCTCTTTGCCCAGCAACACCCCCACCTCCCCCTTGAATGACTACTGGGCTTTGCCTTTTCTGCCAGGACAGCCCCATAGTACGAGGGAAGAGCAATGAGATGGAGAATCCTGTGCAAGGAGCCAAAATTCAGAGCCTGAAGGTTGTTCAACAGCCAGCACAAAGCCAGTCCTTGCAGCTCAGAGTGAAAGTAGTCATCAAAGATAAACCCCACCTGCCTGAGGCTGTCAACAGGGCTTGCAAGGAGAGCAGGGCATGGGGGACCTGTGCCACAGCTGTCCCTCCTGCCAGGGGGATGATGCCAGCCTCAGCAGGCTTGACAAGGACACACCAAACACATCAGAAGACCTACAGTAAGAGCCATTGCAAGCCATCAGAGAATAACACATTGTGCTAACCCCTGCTTCCTGAAAGGAGATCTGTATCCCAAGAGCCCAAAGACACATTCAGCAGTGCTTGCTGGATGGCCTCAGCACTGCTTGCATGGACAACAAGTGGCCACAAGCAAAAACCAGCATTCTCTGATGTCTGTTGCCCCACAGAGTGCTGAAAGCAACAGAAGATCAAGCGTCTAGTGCCTGGGTCTGGCTGCAAGCACAGCCCCGCAGCAGAGGGGATTCAAAGACAAATTTCAGCCTAAAGTAGCCTAAATCTTCATCATTCAGAATAACCCACCACATAAAACAAGTTGCAGCAACAGCACCACAAAACTACAGTCAGCTGAAAAGGAAGGTAGAAGCAGTCATGCTTTAATGGCATCACAGGGCTTGGTACCCACACAGTAGCAGGCAGGAAACATCCTCTCCTGCAATTCAGCTTAAAGCTGTATTTTTGTAGGGCAATTCACTAGCACATATTTGAAAAAAATAGATCAAGCAACACAGTTGAACTTCTCCCAGTAACTCTCCTCAGTTGTGTGGAGAAGGTCAAAGAAAACCCTGAAGGACATGCCCTTGCCCAGGAGATCCTGCTCTCATCTTTGGATGGTTGCCTTTGACTTGGCTGTAGTAAATCAGAAAGCAAACTCTGAGATGAAGACATTTCTGATTGCTTTATTTTGTTAATTTGCTCTCTTCCTCTATGATCAACATTCCTCCTTAAGGAAGGTTTTGCAAGAGCTTCTTCCAGTTCTTGTGCCCCATGGCTTTTTTTTGCCTAACAACCTCACCCCTCTAGTGTTCATCTACTCAAGACAGTTGACAGCAGAAAGGGTGCTCACCTTCTCAACTTCAGCTGGAGAAGCCCCAAGAGTTTGAAAACCATCTGAAAATGTACCATTCTCTTGCTTGAAATGCATTATAAAGAACTTAATGGTCTAAGTAACGTATCTTTAGGGTTTTTTCCTGGAAGATGACACCCAACAGGAGGACTTCTACTGCAATTTTTTTCGGAAAACGTGCAACCCCCCCAAGTTTAGAGTCATGACATTTGTTGTTGCTTTTACAACAACCTACTCTATAGGCACAAAGCCTTGTAGAAGCACAAAGTTGTTTTAAACTTAAATGTGGACACACATTAGCTTTGTCTGTACAGACAGCAGCAGCCTCCAGGGGAACCCGAACACAACCAGAGCTGCCACACAGATGGCTGCAGGAAAGGCAGCTTACTCTATGCCCCCCTCTCCCATTTCCTTTTCCATATAAAAAGCAAGTCTGTTATCAGTGTGACATGATTAATAAATTCCTCTTTACTCATTAAAATACTATCCTTGGAAAACAACACTGGGAGAGGGAGCTGGGTGGTTTAGATCGTGTCCAGATGGACGCCCACACGCATCCGCCTCGCCAGAGCGGAAAACTGTAATTTAACAGCTCTGGGCAAGTGTACCAGGGGCCTGGAGACGTTGCCAAAAAGTACATTCCGGATTCGGTTTCCCTGCATTTTGTGCTGTTTGCTAACTTAAAAGACCCCAGAAGGTAAACAGGCTTTGGCTGCATCATCTCCTTTAGGGTTTGTTGTGGGTTGGGTTTTTTAAGCAACATTAAAAAAGAAAAAAATTTCTTCAATTTATTTAAAAAAAAAGAAAAAAACCCCACCAACATCACTTGACTTTTATTGACAGTGATCCTAAAAATCTTAAAGCTAATCCAAAGAGCAATTTTGTTACATCAATAGTGCCACTTGACTGACTGGGGTCTTCCCACACATCAGGGACATGCGGATTCATGAACTCCCAGCCCCGTCGGTACCAACCTGGTGCCCGTGAGCTCCGGGTGCAGGCGGTGACGGTGCCTCCTGTGGGATCTTCACTGCACCAGTAGCAGGAGCACTTCTTTCTCTTGTGGTTCTTCTGTGCAAAACACCAAGTCCCACCTATGGTATTTTTTAAAGAAATTCTCACTAGAGGCAAGGAACTTCCCTAAAGGGAACGACAAAATGGTCAGCGTTTAAGTGGTAAAGAAATGGAGAAGAAAGTTCAGGTTTTAAGGCTTTGGGGTAATTAATTTTCTTGTCACTTCCATAGCACAAGTCACACAGTGCCACCTACTTTTTTTTTTTTGTACCTTCTAAAATTTGTATCAGGTTGAAAGAGAAAGGCAAACCCAGATGTGAGAAGTAATTTTGACAGCAAGCGATAGCACCTACAAAATAAGGTTTATAACAGAAGCACTTTCAGCAGAAGACAACTGCCACAGCGGAACTGAAACATGAAGTTAAGGCACATAAATAGAAAATTCAAAATTACAGGATAGAGCTGTATCCTTTTTGAATTGCTACAAATATTCTCACACGTGGGAGTTGCAAAACCAGTTAATGACACTGTTACTAGAGCCACGGAAGCATGAGCAGTTACCAGTGAGTCACTGGAGAACAGGGGACAACATGTTGAGAACTTTCTGTTACTTTTCAAAGCCCACTTAGTGCACCAGTATAACAATAAAGGCAGGGGAACTTAAATTCTCTTGCATTAGAAGTATGCAAGAAATCCTGGTTTTTGAAGGTGCCTCTGGTTATTCTTACTCATTTGCTCTTAAGTAAATGTTATTTCCAACGTGGTATTCTGGACCTGGTTCACTTCGTGGTCTCTGAAGACTAGTAGGTTTTTCTAAAGAATATTTTTCTGGTCATTGAGATGTGACAAACACCCTCAGCTAATTCTGTTTTTCTTTTCAGCCTCTCTGCTAGTGACACTCTGTGTCACCAGGTGATGGGAGGGGTTCAGCTCCCTGTGGTGGGGCCCAAGGTACCACCAGCCAGAAGCTGACAGCCACCACATGCCTTCTCGGCCCTGGGGACAAGAATGCTGTGACACAGACCTTTTCCATCTCCTGTAGTGCCAGGGCAGCATTTGCAAATAAACCCAGGATAAAGCAGTTGTGAGCAAACATATCACTGTAGTAAAGCCATAAATTTCTACAATCATTTTTATTAGTTATGGAAGAATCCCCACTAGTATTTACATAGTGCAAAAAAGCTGTTATTACTCCAAAAAGTACGGTAGACAGAACAATTATCCTTCATACAGCAAAAAAAGAAATGGAACACAACCCTTCATATTGTATTTCATAATGATTTTTCTACTGCATTAACCTAAATATTACTAGAGTTTTTAAGACATTAAACAGCTTTCCTTATTAGAATCTATTTAAAAGTAAAATATATGAACTATTCATGAACATTGAGAAGGTGGGCTGTGCCAACTGGGTTTCTACTTTCAGTGTTACCACTCATTGGTGTGGAAGTTTCGGGTTAGACATTCTCATGTCTCCTTGTATGTGGCAGGATGGGCAGAAACCCCCCCGTTACTTGTTTCTATGGCTTGCTTCTGCTGGTTTTTGTGTCGTTAACAAATCGTCGTCTCTCATTTTTAAATGGCTAACATTGAAATCAACTCAATAGTTTCACTAGTTGGCACAACTTCACACAAAATACTTAGTGACAGTTTCAGCAAACAGCAGCTTGTCAAACAATAATACTTTTTTTACATATGTATTTAAAGTAACATTATTAAAATTTAAGCTTGTGTTAAAGAACCAGACAGAATCACATTGTGTAAGTTCCCACCCACCCAAATGAGCATAAAGACACCTCTTATCTTTACCAGAAGAACACCAACAAGTGCATTACTGAACATTTTCTAGAATGAAATTTTAAAACACAGGTCAATACCCTCTGTCACTGTTTAGCTCCAATCCTACAACTACCCACACACAACTCCAGCTGATGAACAGGCCACCAATAGAAGCCAGTGGAACTAATGCTCCTAAGTGTGCGTACGCAGGATCAGGTCCTGAACCTCACTCAGGCATTTTCACTTGGTCCAACTAACAACAAAAGCTCTTCAACATTTTTTCCCTTTACATATTTGTAATCCATATTTATTATTATTTTGACAGAGATACTTAAAGTATTTATATAAATAGGTTGTATACATAGACCACCTCTATTGGTTTTAAAGATCCCTACCCCTACCACAGATACATTATTTTTGATTTTACCAGATAAATTAAGTGGTGAAGTCATTTCTATAAAGAATGTCTTAAGAAAAGTAGATTTATTTTCCGAATAATAATTTTCACAACAAAAATATCTATACACCTATAACTACAGAAACATCTTTCTTGGCGACAGTAACAACCTGTATAACAAACTGCAAACTTTTATACTGAAATAGAAATTCAGCTACTTTTTAAAAAAATCATGGTGTTGTAAAACATGTGTATGCTTTCCTTCTAAATTCTGGTGATAACAGAATCAAAGTTACCACAGTGAGATACTCTCCTCAAGTGCTCCAAGTGGCAAGGAACTTTCCTAATTTTAGAGGCAAACAGATCACTCCCAAAGGAACTGCAATTTTGTTCTCATAGTTATTGCTCATTCCTAGCTAGTCAAAAAGGAAGCACTAAAACCAGTTTCCTTCACTCACTTTCAGTTTGCTCCTCTAAGGGTGATCTGCCACTTTTTAAAAAGAGACTAGTTCCTTATTTGCTGGCAAATTGAGAGATATTAGAAGTGCTATATCACCTTCAAGAGCTCTATTAAACCTGTAGCAAAATTGCAGTTAAATAGTGGGCTGAATATTACAAGACTTCTTTGATATAAATGTCAAAAAATTTTAAAATGACAGTCCAAGTTCAGAAAAGACATATAAAAAGATGCGCCTTTGATGTTAATACTTCAAGATCAAAAGTTATTTGAATCACTGGCACTGAAAAAGCAAAAGGAAAAATTACAAACACCTTTTCTTTTGTTGTTGTTTTGGTGAAGTTTTGCCCTCAGTGTAGACACTGATCTCAGCTGCCGCAGAGACGTGCGCTTACACATCCAAGAGCAAGTTTTGTTTGTCAGCAGTTCAAACACCTATCATTTCCTAAAGCAAAAACTCTTTCAAAACATACAGACAGTAGAAATCTGCCATACGGTAAAAGGTTTAACATTCAGGAGGCATCATTCCTTAGTCTTTGTTTTCCTATAAAATGCCTGTTCTAACATCTAGGAAGATTACATTAAGGAACTAAGAACATGACAGAACAGCCAGTTGCCCTAGCAGCTCTCTATACTGCTTATCTACATAGCATTTGCTATGCCTATACCTACGTTATTTACATAATACACAGATTCTATTATTCTCATTAGCATCCAAAAAACCCAGGGGTAGATGACTTTCTAAACCTGGAGTCTTATTTTCCCAGTGCAACTTGAAATGCCAGCATCACTAGTGCTATAAGTGTTGGTCCCGTATGAATAAGTGTGGGCTAAATACCCAACCAAACTACCCATTTCTTGTGGTTTTCAACCTACCCAGAGGAATTTGTTTTAATGCATTTTGATGCAAGTGATCAAGAAAAATTAAGTGGAATTGAAAGGAACATAGATTTGCTATAAAAGCATTTTTCATATGAGTTACTCTTTGGTGACTCCTGTAGTGAGGCTCCTGCTGCTGGCAGTTTCAGTACATCCCTTGCCAACGTAAGACAAAGATGGAAAACAGACTCCTTACATGAGAGGTTTAGACCCGTTTACTCCATCTTCGATCTCAAGTGAATTCATCATCAGTTAATGGATTTTGTCATATATTCAGAATAGAACAATTCTCTATCAACATGTATGTTTCCGGGAGGCCATATTTTTGTTTTACCTCTGAACCACTGAAATACCTCCCCATGCTACAGGGCACTTCCCCTTTTCCTGGAATAACTACTTCCGTTTCTACTCTAGAGGTCAACTCCTAAAGCTGCTATAACTGTGAGAACAGACAAAAAGAGGTCACATTTTGAGTAAGAATTGTTAAGATACATCCTAAATGCAACAGGAAGGTGGCCAGGATCATAGCATGCAAATGAACATGTTGATACATTAAGCCACCACATCATTCACACTTGCTGTTAAAGGATTATTTTTGCTTTTTTTTTTTTTTGCAGTGTTACGTAGATTACACGATGCAAACCAGCATTCCTGAGGTAAATCACAGGAGAAAGAGGAAGTCATCAGTTTACTGAAAGCCCTGGATAGGGATTATGGTTAATGATTCACTTAGTGTGGTTTGGCATACAGCAACTGTCGAAAGCATGGGGAATTTTTTTTTTTATGTAATATTTCCACGTTGTAAAAAAACACCAGAATATTAATTGTATCCCTCTGGTTTAAAGTCTTTCTGGAATCAAAGGTGTTATAGCTTATTGTAACCATCTCCACTATCAGCAGCTTCTTAACAATGCATTCACTGAGACCAACTAAAAAGCTGCATCTTTCTTTGTGTAAGAGTCACACATAGATTTCTCTACTATTTGCTTTCCATTAGGACTGCAAATGGGGTTTTCTAGCTTTTCTTTAAAGAGAACAAAAATTTTCCTTTTATTTCTAGATAGAACTAGAAATTCATGGCCAAATACAGTGACACACCTGGCATAACACCAATGTAAAGTGTTGGTAATTTGTCAGTCTTAACATGGGTTATCTGTTTGAAAACGAGCTAAATAGTCACATCTTAAAAGAATTTTGCTTAAAACTGGTCAGTTACAAGATGCTTCCTTTTACCAAAGGTCAAATGAATACTGACTGACAAATTTTTCACACAGTTTCTATTCTGGGGAATAGACACTGATTAAAAGCTAAAGCTAGTTTTTAAATCAAACAAGTAACAGACAGCTACAAAAATATTATTGTGAATTAAATACACATATTAAATGTTTAACAGTGCAAAATGTTGAGATGAAGCATATGAAATAATGGCTGCAACCTTTACAACAGTTAGTTTTGATGTAATTCTAAAAAGTTCCTGAGTTCCTGCTTGTTTTTACGGCATGTAAATGGAATCTGTGTGTTCTTTATTCAAAGAACTGCAGATGGTGGGTTTCTGCTGAGTGTTACTTGCGTGCTTATCGTTCGTCCATTCCTCGCCATCAGTGACTGGATCGGCCTGCTCAGAAGTCTCTATTTCTTCCTCTTCACTTTGTTCTGCATTGTCTTCTTCAGCACCACTAAGGGTCTTCCCAAGCTGAAGAGTCTCCATAGTTCTCTGGGTCTCTGAAACCCAAGATTCAATTCTGCTATTGAGCTGAACCTCTACAGAAATTGGTTCATGGGCATAATCCTCATCATCGTCATCTTCCTCCTCCTCCTCCTCTTCTAGCATTCCTGGTACAAGAGTACTGGTGGTACTGGTCATGGAGGAATTCAAAAGATCTCGGCAGCTGCCATCCAATGATCCTGTTTCTGTACTCTGCTGTGAGGCCCATTCCAGATTGTCATCTGGTTTTACCTCATCTTTGTCACCTGGTGTGGATTTTCCATGATTTGTTGCTGAGGTAGTGCCTGTTGTAGCCAGAGGTGGTTGTTTTATATTAAGAGTGGCTTTTTCAATTTGACCATTACCAGCTTTTTCCGGTACTGCAGTCTTACATGAGGATTCTCTCTCATTTTCAGAGGTTTCTAACCCATCAGATGTTTCCACCATATTTCTCCAGTTTGTTTCTACAATTTTCAAAAGAAATTTAAAATACGAAATATTAGTTCTTTCCATGTAAAATCCTGAACATCTCAGAATTGTTTAAATAGCAATAGGAGCTCATAATTTTAATATTATTCTATGCTTGCTAGAAAAGTTTCAATTAGAAAAAGAGGGACAGAGTGAAAGGGAGAGACAATAGGAAGAGCTGTAAATTATTTGGGGTATCCTAAACCAGACATCACAAAGTTGAAAGTTTGTGTATTAGTTTCCTGTGCAAACTGCTGAAGTACCAAGTTCAACAGCGAGAGCAGTCAGAGGGTACTCTCCAGCATAAATTAAATAGTGGCTTTTCTGCTTTAGTCAACTGCTTAAGGATTTAAAAAAAAACCACACCAAAACCCCAAAATATTTAGCAAATTGAAGTTTGAGATCACAAAAGAAATACTTAAAACCAAGATAGTATTCTTTTTAATTCACTGTAAGACTAAAGAGAAGTCCTTTGACTTCAAACACACACTCTGCCTTTTTATCCACCCTGTCATGTGGGCTTAAGCAACTGGATAAATAATTTTGCCTTTTACTCAGACTATAACCATTCATTGCCATCTCAAGCTTCAAAGTTATGTCTTCAGAGACCTCAATAACTTAGTTCCTACTATCTGTTATTAGTTCTTCCTCAATCATGTAATCAATTCTGTGCTTGGTATCAGTTTTATACCAGTTCAGTAAAAACTGTTACCTCCACTCATGCGGTAACTGTAACACTTCTGAGGATTAGAAATTAAATTTATTTCCTTCTATATAGTTTGTGGGCAACAAGTGACTTAAAAAAACTACCTGAGTACCAAACAATTTTCTCTTACTCCTGAAACTTAGAGGATACCATAAATTATGAAGAAATATTGTACTTTTAGCCACATTTTGTGATAAGCAGCATTTGGAAAATTACATCTTCTGGTTACAAAAGTAAGTTTTAACACACTTACCGTATTCTTTCTCATTCACTTCAGATATGGGTTCAGAAATAACACTACAGAATGAGATAGCACTTGCTGCAGAGGGGTTACGAGAATGCCCCATATGATGGGGTGCCTTCTTGACATTCTTCAAGGCTTCTTCTGCCTGTTCCTGTTCCATTGCAGCAACCATATCTCTGTAGGCTTTTCTGGCCTCTTCAGTCAGCGATACCAGCTTATTAAATAGATCCTAAGTATGAAGGCAGTTTTTATAATTAGTAGTTCTTACTAGTAGTTTTCACTTTAAATTGCTCCCTTCAGTCAAATGTATACCATATAACAAGCCTTAAGCTTATTAACACTAAAAATATTTTTAGTTGTTCTCTCTATTAAATAAAAACACCACTCCATGTTTACACAACTTTGAGGAAACAGACTTACTTTAAGATACTGTTTTCCTTACAATCTTAAGCATTCCAGAGAATTTCAGATGCCAATTAAGTCTATTTGAAAGCTACAGAAATGTTGTGACAAAAGCATTTCAACATAATCTCTCAGTTCTGTAGGTTTAGAATTTCAAAGTAAAACACACCCTAATATAGATCAGGTTAGGACCATTACTGAATGTATTTTAATTAGGTGCGCTCTCTATGCCAAATCAATTCTTAACTACAAGAATTAACTAAAAAGAATTAACTGTTTTTCCCAAGGCTGTTTATTTCAGCCATTTGTGTGAATGGAATTACTCACCTCAGCACCCGAGTAGTTGAAGATACCCACTACACTAACAGGAACCAGCTTGTTCACACAACGGCCAAGAGCTTTACGGCCAAGAGCAAAGACAAAAGGAATTTCTTGTTCTCGTGCCATAGCTATTACGTTATACAGAGCCTCATCCAGTCCACCTTGAAGAAAGCAGTTTTAAATAGATATTTAGTCAGTTAAAGTATGGCAAGATACAACTCTCATTTTAACTGTAGTTAGTCAGTAAAACTTCAATACAGAGAATCACCAGCTATTATGTTCTACAGGATAACAAGCTACACATTTCAAGTATAGTGAGTGAATATTGATCAAGGCAATATTCTATATACTCCATTAGTCCTGCACACAGTCAACCAGAATTATTCACAGCTCTTCTCTTCAGCAGAGCTTTGCTCTTCTCATATCTCAGGAAGCCTCTGTTGCGGCAAACTATATTGGTTGGCTAAGTAAGGAACCTCTTAAGGAATCCTCCTTAAAAATACCCAGAGCTCAAGATTCCAGGCATATCTACGACTGAATGGAATAAAACTGAAGTCCATTGCATGTATTATAATATGTATTTCTCT
This sequence comes from Scolopax mira, assembly GCA_004320125.1. Classification (NCBI taxonomy): domain Eukaryota; kingdom Metazoa; phylum Chordata; class Aves; order Charadriiformes; family Scolopacidae; genus Scolopax; species Scolopax mira. The sequence goes on along the minus strand of BJBW01004713.1, from coordinate 164,404 downwards.
TTAAGCTATTCATCCCTCATGAGCTAGTTTCTCCCAGAATGGAGCAGAAGAGAATGAATGTGGATTGGCAACTGCACAATTGATTCTGTGTTATATCTCACACAGTAACTAAAAGTTGCTTTACCCTTGCAAATCATCACAATAAAATAGTAAACAGTTACATACATAGCTTGTTTTATCGTTTATACCTTTTGATTGGATTTTTTCACAGTTAGGAGATATGATTACACATTTGATCTTGTTTAGTTTCATATGTTTAGTAACCTCACGCAAGCCCATAACAAGTCTCCTCCTTGCTTTAGCTCTCATGGGATCCTTTTGATAAATCCGTTCCTGGAAGCTGACAAGCTCTTGCAGTAAGAGAGTCACACACTCATCTATTTCTTTGCTTAGAACTTGATTACAGTATCTGTCAATTCAAAATACATCAAGTATTAGCACAGCACATAATCAATACTATTTCACTAAGCCTTTTCTTTTACCAAATAAAAATAATTTTAATTCCTCAGAACAGTTGTTATTAAAAAAATTTAGAAATCAGAACCATATACTTAAGTATCAGGAAGTTAAAAACACATCCTGAAAATGTTTATATTTCCAGTAAGATCCCTTTCCTCAAAATGTTAGTCAGAAAGAATATTTTAAAAATACAAATAAATACTCCAATAAGTTCCACAAGCAACAATTCCTTTCCTTAATTTGACACTCTATAAAGATACATTAATAAAAAAATATATTATGAATGCTGAAAATACTGTAATAGTTATTTTCAGTATTCCTCCTTTCCTAAAGTGTATGTAGTCCTCCTTTAAAAAAACCCAATGTATTTTAGAGAATACTTCCACCTAGCTTATTTGTTGCAGCAATCAAAGAAAATCTGAAGTGCATGTGTGTACATGCACAATATATATACACACATACACAAGAGCAATTGATTTATGTCCAAAAATAAACCAACTTGCAGAAACTTCTATTGATGAAATGGTAGCTTATGTTATTTCAGGTCCTCCTAAATCTACCCACACTTAATAGCCGAGGTTAACTGAAGTGCAAGACATGATTTTATATTAGTAAAGCAAAACTCTTACTCTCTGAATCTCTTGCTGTGAATTTTGGTTATTGCAGAAGATGCCATTGGGCTGCCTATTCCAGAACTAGCGGGTGAACCTTGTGACACTGGGGTCATGCAGTATGGAGAATTCTGACTTGCTGGTGAAAGTGAAGTATCACTGGGCATACTTAGTCCAGTTTCTGAAAGACAGTTTTGAACCATTATAAAATGCAAAGACATTTTAACATAAAAGAAACAGCATCACACTACTTATGTATCTCTGCCTTGCTTTTTCCAAATTACATTCCAAAAACACTAAACAGTATTCTTCCCTGGAGGGGTAGGAACAAAACAAGCACATACACAAAACACAGCATGGGTTAAATAAATAAGCAGTATTTCAATATTCATTAAAAAACATCCAAAGCCTAGTTTGAGAAGTGGACAGAAAGGAAAACCTGCCTAAAACGGTACAACTTCTCCCAATAATTCTTTACTTTTTATAGATAACATAATAATAATATTATTATAGTATTATTGAACTTATTCCTAGGATATTTAAGATTTTTACACTTATCTTCAGCCAGGTGAAGTCAGGCAGGTAATTCAGACAAAATTCTGAAGCAGTATACCTGGAATCTCAATAGACACCCGTCCCCCTTCACCTCCCAAAACCAAAGACACTCTAAATTATTTGGCATTTCCCAGTTACTCAGAACTGTCACTGCAAATCAACAGGGCAACTGATTGACAAGAGTGTTCAAACTGCAAAACCTTATTTCAGTTTACAACTTCAGTAACTGGAAAACTTGTGGTATGTTCATCATTAAAAATAATTGTCATCAGCACAGCATAGCTAACAATCACGAAAACAATCACATTTGGTCCACTTATAAAAAAATGCAATCAATTCTGACATAGGTTCAAGGGAAATTAATTAAAAGGATATATGGAGATTATATACTTAAAAGTCATACTGCACTGAGCCTTCCACAACTGAGGGACAGACATTTTACAAAAAGAGGGTTCTAATTTGTAGCATTTCATACCATTAAAAAAATTAAAAGGTAACATCACTAAACTGCATTGCATAAAAAGAGAAAAAACAAAATATGGGACAAGTCATACAGAGACCAACCTTCTTGAGAGGCCAGCTCCTGAGACTGATCAGCAGTCAAGTTTATATGAACTTCTTTCTGTTCATCAGATCCCAAAAGGCTAAGGTCAGCTGATAAACGGCCTTTCTTCTCTTCTCTCTCTTTCAAAATAATCTAGGAACGAAACCAACAGCTATCAGCATATAAAAATTGCAGAGAAATCTGTAAAGAAACAGACTGAACAAAACACAAAATGAAGTTCACCAAGTTGTTGTGAATCTTCCTACTTCTACCAGAATAGGAAACCCGGACATAACTTCAATTTCCTCTTTCATCACAAACAGCATTTCATTCCAGTGTTTTACAGAAGATATAACTCAATATTCTCATAGTTTTACATAAATAGTGCTTTTAACTGTTTTAAGTTACTTTCACAGCTTCTGATACATAACACATTAAAATTTCCTCATCCTCACCTCTATTAAAAACACCTTATGCACGAATACTAGTGATCTTTGTGAAGTGCCACAACAGGTCAAATCCTTTCTTTTCCATAAAAAGACAGTGCAAAGATAAGCGGCCACGGATATGTTAGTGTTACTATGATAAAGGCCTTGACAGAGTTTAGAAAACTTTTCTGAATCCATACCTGTGATTTTCTCTAACTCCACTAGATCATGGATAAGTCCAAAAACAAACAGGGAGTAGAAAAAAAGGCAACTGAGCCAAAGCCAACCTTTGTAAAAACACAACTTCACCATGTTCTAACTGCTCATATCTTACAGTGATCTTGACAAGAGATGTGCTGCGTGAGTGTGAGATGAGTCTCACTTTTTTTTTTTAAAAGACTTTCACATTTTCTTTTTTAGGGCTAGGTTTCTTGAATTTTACTTTCTGATTTCTGTACATACTGTACTCTGTGTACATATCTACTTTATGTATGCATGTAGATAGATATATACAACCAATTATTTCTAAGCTTACTCAATTAAAATCTGTGGTTTTACTTTAAGTTCTATACCCATCTCAAAAAAATAAAGTAGGAAAATTTAAGGTTACCATACTACATTGCACTACAAACTGGGATCCAACAACATGGAAAAAACTATGCAAGTTTTCCCATATGTCCTAGTACTTACAGTTAAAAAAAAAATCCTTGCAGTCTATATTGAGATAGTTTTGTATCACCCTCAACTAATTATGGGAATAGAAATTCCTACAGTGTGCTAGGAACTACAGGCGGAAGCTCACGAGTCCCTTAGCCTATACTCATGGTCACTAGTTCCTGACTAAGAAAACATCAATTTTTGGTTTTGAAATCTGAGCATGGATCCAGGCAGTCCGGGATTTACATGTTTACCTTTTTAAGTGCTGTAGGGCGTTTCAGTTTTGCAATCTCTCTCTCTTTTCCTCTTTTCACTTTTGGGGCAGTTGAATCCAAAGGATTAAGGCAACCCATGGATGGCTGTCCCTTTGTTAAGGACTTTCTGTTTGCAGATTCTTTGGTATGAAAGGGAGCAGCACTGCCAACTAAACACAAGATAGATATTAGTTTCACCAGAAGACATGTCAGTTTTATTTCAACGCTGCTTTTCAGAATTTCCACTGACGAATTCCACTGAATTCTGAAAGTACATTTTCCTTCCTTGGAAAAAAACCAGTTCTTAATGACAGGAAAATTACGTCATCAGATATTGTCGCTTCCAGATGGTTTTAAGCTTTCCTCAACTTAGCCTTGTGTTTTAGGAAGTACAGATTCCAGGAAAAGAATTCCTTTAATACTGGTAAGCAATTTCTCTCAAGCGACTACATGTAGCTTTACCTGCAACTTATCTTACTATTATCATCTTACTACTATTCATCCAAACATTGATTTTTAGTTGCCAAAGACTTGATTAGTTGATAGGACAAAACAAATGAGAGTGTGCAGCAAATAGTTAAGTATCTTATGTAAGAAAGAATAAAACAAATGCAGTCTCCAATGGAAATGCCAACTGTTCTTTGCTGAGTTGTGTTTGATATAACCTTGCCAATTTTAACTAATGTTTGAACACAGATGAAACTCAAAGCAGGTAAACGAAGCAACACACAAGAAGGAAAATGGTAACTATGTGCCTACCGATGGACTCTAGGCTACATACTACTGCTCAGGAATGAGACTCCTAGGTTATAACAGATAACTGCAAAAAAGTAAATTCTGTATTCAGCAGCAAGCATTTAAAAAGCTGATTTAATGTTAAGTGTTGATAATAAAATAGAGAACAAAAAGGCGTAATTAAGTCATAGTTCCATCACAAACGTATGCAATGACTTAATATTCTGAACATGTCTGATCTTCCTTATTTTCAAAAGGACGCAGGAGAACTATAAGAGTGTACAGAGAAAGCAATATGGATTATCACAAAAGACAGACTTCCACAATGGAATAAGTAAATAGACTGGAACTCTTCAAAAAAGAGATTACAGACCTTTAACAGTCACAGAGGAGAACAGCTGGGAAATGATTGCTCAGTATTTTTATAATACAAAGGCTATGAAAGCTCATGAAGTTATGAGTGGGGCACCGAAACCCCAACCTACACCCCCAAAAAATACAGTAGAAGAGCTTTACGTACCATATCATAAGGTTAGAATAGAATGGCCTTAGCAAGGCCATTAGACCTTAAGGACAGTAAAAGCATTTGATACAAGTAATGGATAGTGTAAGAAACAAGCTTGGTTTGATAAAGCCTTGGGACAGGAGGCCCTGAAGCATAATCAATGGATACAGGAAGAATATTCTGGAGAGGTATATCCCTCTACCATAGTCATGGGTACCTTCTCTAAGCTGCTTTCAAAGAGAATTCTGTAGTAGATGTTTGTTTTGACCTAATACAGTTCTTTTCCCATATTCATTTCAGAACTGAATTACTTAAGACATGAATCTTGGGTTTTGAATAGCAGGTCTTTTAAGACGACTTTGTCCTCAGTTCTACACAGACTTTGACCATTGCATACTGCAGCTCAGAGGTGAACTTTTTGAGAAATGCATTAAAAAAGTCTTCCCAGGTTTTTATTATGTTTATAGTTGAAAAACAAAACGACAGAAATAAAAAGTGTGTTTAAGATGCACGTTTATGTTTATGTTATAATGTTTATATTGCCACAAAATGCATTTAGCAATGGTCAAGCAGATTAGAAATACCTGTGTATGAGAGAGGCCTGGTGTTGGTGATCTGACGAGCTTTCATTGCTTGCTGCTGCTTTTCAAGAGCTGCTAACATGTCACCCAGATCCAACTGAACAGGGGTCTTGCTCTTCTTTCCAGCTGCTTTTGATAAAGCCTCCTATAACATGAACAACATATGCTGATAGACACAAAGAAATAGTGCCTGGAAAACATTCTTTCCAAGAAGATTCTTGCTACTGTAAGAGGAGGAACAGCTAACTGATACTCCTCTTTCCTAACTCCTATGGGGGAGGACGAGGCTACACACCTGGAGCTTTTTCTGTTCCATGCTTATTTCTGAATACTCTTGAGCTGTTGCAAGTGCTGCTGCCAAGGCCTTTTTCTTCTGACTTTTTGCACGCTTTGGTACAGAGGTTGTAATGGGAATTGGAGTTTGGACTATATTGATTGGAGAATTTTCTGGTAAGTCATCCAACTAGGATTTTAAACAAAATGCAAAAAACCCCACAATTAAAGATCTTTCAAGACCATAGGTAATGTGGTACTCCAGAAACCAAATGAATCATTGCTTGTGTCAGGAATAGGACATCCCAAGTACTAAATACATCTAGATGACACAGTAAGTTAATAAAACCAGAAACTTATGTATTTTTCTCCAATTATGCCCTCAGAAGGTTTTCCAGATTGACTGCTAAATAAGGAAGTGTTTCCACTCCCTGCAAAGATTTCATACAAGACTTTACTTTCCTGGAAAGCAGTCAAATAGATTAAGTAGTCTATATCTATGGTTCTACAACAAAATATTTAAGTTTTCATATATTAAAAGAGCAATTTTCCAACATCTGTTTCCACAACCTTAAAGCAGGTACATTTGTAGTTTATTCTGAAATAAACTATAAAACTCAGTTATTTTGAGAAATTAAGACATACTTATCCACAGATTTAAAAGTTTTAAGAAAAGCTGCATCAAAGCATCTATCTGAATGCAAGCCCTTTAAGCCAGAAAGAATAGCAAAGAAGTAGTTTAAATAAAAGAAACACAAAGAAAGCTTGTCAATCCTCAAAACTTGAAAGTCCTATTGCATCTACTGTTCACCCAAAATTTAGCATGTGATTTCAAAAAGTACAAAACTCATGAGAAAGCATCAGGGAGATGGGAGAAGTTGGGAGTTGGACTCAGTGATCCTTGAGTCCCTTCCAACTTATGACAGACCCTCAGGATCATAGAATATCAACAATTTCACTCATTAACAGTCTCATATTTTTAAGATGCATTCTCCGCACCACTTATTTTAATTGGCATCTCTTTAGCATCCAAAACTGGTAACTCAAATCCCCAAGAACATCTCAATTACCACATTACAGGTATTGTAGCAAAGATTCATTAAAAAAAAACCCCACACAAATTAAGTAGTTTCAAAACCATCAAACTTAAAAATGCTTTGCAAAACAAAATAATTACTTACTACTTTGGGCGAAATCTTTTGCTGGATGTTACTACTTTTGCTGCTGCCATTGTCACTATTTAGCTCTGGAAATTCATCTTCATCCTGAACAATGCACAAATTAAGAATGAAGAGAATGGAACCAAGTCACATGAAAAGCATTGACTGAAACAGCTGAAGCTAGATTAATTGAATCATGAAGCTCCACATAAACTGGAAGAGCTTTAAGATGACACAAATAGAAAGTGATGAAAAAATTAACTAGGCATTTCTGTATCTGAGTAACCTCTTAAAAAAAAAAAGAATAATCTATTAATGCTTCATACTAAGGAAATTCAATTATAATTAAGGGTTATAAAACCAGAGAACATAGCAATTTGTATTGGCAAGTGAATAGAAAAAGTTACTTGAAAGTTGCTTATCTGTCACTCATGAACAGTTCTAAATCCTTACACTTTCTACAACACCCAAATACTAGGTTTTGTATATACACAATTAAAGTATCATATAATAATTAGTGTACTATACTGTACACATTTTAGGAGTCAGATGTTTTGCAACTTCTCTCTGTTGAGAGCATCACTTACTCCACACACAACTTGCATCACTACAATGCAACTGCAAAACCAGTTTTCATACAACACTACCTCAAAATACAGAGTTTCAGGACTCTGCTCTGTTCTACTTGACTGGCTTGTAGAGAGAGGTTTTTCGTGTCGTTTCTGTAAATTCTGCCTTCTTTCTGAAGATGTGCTGTGGTCTCTGCATCTGAAACCAGACTGAAAATAATGAACGCTATTAGCATTTAGCAGTTTAAATTTTTCAAGATATGCGCATACATGTAAGGCATTCTCATGTCTGCTAATTAACAACTAAGAAGATAAAGTTTTTACAGAATTAGATTTAATAAGCTGTGCTTTGATGCGGTTTTTTTAGGTGTGTTGTTTTGTTGGGTTTTTTGCCTTTTTGTAAAACGCGAAGAAACATTCTACAGATATCAGATCATTCCTTCTCCCTTAAGATGAATATAGTATCTCTACACATTTCCAATTTAAAAAATATGGTCCCTTTGGCCAAACACAAAGCAAACCACAAGAGTTGCTGCTGACACTATAGTTCCTGAGGATTGATGTTCAAAGTTCTACCTACAACCACGATCAATCAAAAGAACTTTTTCACACTACATAATTATTCTGTGTACAGTTATTGCCTTTTCAACATGTGTTTTATAACAAGGCACAGAGTTCTCCAAGGACTGGAGCCCTCAGTACAATGGTATAAACATTCTTCTGTTTATTACATTGATGGAAACCCATGCACAAGAATAGCTAGCTGAAAGCAGAGCATTTGAATCTGAAAGCCTACATCTCAGACCAATGTATTTCTCAAGAACATTTCCTACAGACCTGGTACAAATTTAGCTTTAAAGGAAAATAGTTTCTAGGACAATTCTGCCTTGAGGTACAGCAAGTTTGGCTGGGGATACCTCATTTAAAACTCTTTGTGCCAGCTTTGTTTTTAAATATATAAAATAACGGCCAGATTTAGCATCTAAACTGTGACTGGATGAAAGGAAATCTGGTTCTTCCTACTCTCCCAACACCATAAACCACAAATAGTAGCTTCTAAAAGCCTCCAATTTGACTACAGGTTATAAAAAGATTCAGAGCTGCTATACTTCCACATGTGAGCATCAACGAGCTTCTTTACATAATAATCCCACGGATAGCAAATGGGAAAATTCAAGACAAATTAACAACTCCATGTAAAAAAAGACTCTGAACAGCAAAAGCTAGCTCACATACCTACACATACCAGCACATCTATGATAAACCTCCCCCTTCAAGCTCAGCTACTCTTGCCTGCAATAACTGAATTCAAGCAAAACTTATGTTTAAGCAAAGGCAGATGTTTCAGCCTTTTCTGTCACCCTCTGCACCACCCCCCCTCAATAAAATTAGACTACCAGAATTAGGACGGGGCCACCTTCTTTTCACATACTAATTACAGAAGTCCTGTCACACGGAAACACATTCTTTGACTTTTAGCATACAACAATTTTAATTCATTAATAAGAAAGCTAAACGTTATGGCATGTAAATTTAGAAAAGAAAAAGTTTCTAAGACAACAGTAGTGAGAACACAGGGTTCTGGTTTGCCATTGCATCAGAATCTTTCTTTAGAAAGCTTAAGACTTTTAGTAAAAGTGTGAACATGTCAAAAACTGAACTAACTTTTCTACACCCACACTGTCTTCATTTCACAAGTGACTTCATAAATGTAATGTTCTTCCTAGGTAGATACACATATAGCACAGGCTCTAGGCAGAGGATTGCCAAGTACATGAATTTTTGTATGTATATGATATTGCCCTAGCTCAAAAAACATACAAGGCAGAAACGTACAACTAGACTTTTCAGTTGATCATCTACACTTTTTATTTACTGTTTTCATTATTCTTTTTATGTTAATTTTATATGAAAATAAGGAATTTGAAATGGATTATATTAGAAGTAACAGAATACTTAAATTTGAGCTGTTAACAATATACCTGTGAACTATTTCTTTGCTCAGCTTGTCTTCCACCTCTAGAAAATGTCTGAGTTTTTTCAATCCAAGGTTTCTTTTGAGTTGCCTGCGAATTTACACTAGTCCAATTTACACCAGCTGAAAGAGAAGTACCATCTATGAAAAAATTAATTGTTATGACAGAATATATCATGATGATACACATGCTACCAGAGCTGCGAACACAATTTTGATACAAATAAAAGTTCTCTGAGAAAGTCTAATTCTCCTCTGACAACATTAACTTCTGTAGTTATTTCTAGAAGTTAACACAATTGCCTTTATGGAAGAGTCAGATGACAGACATCCAAATTGCCAACAACTGATCATCAGGAAGCAGTCAGACTAAGGAGATTTCAGATTCACATCCATAACAATTTCAGTCCCATAAAAAATAATACCTACTAGTGTTACCCACTACTACCAGACCAATCAAAACACTTCCTCATGTTCACAGTACTACTTTAAAGCTTCTAAAAAAGTATGAATTCTTCTCAAATAGAGAATGATAATTCTTTGGCTCTATTACTACCCAGGTATAAATAGGAGTCCAACAGGGTAAGGAAGCTTGAGGACAAATAAAACAGAAGCGCAGCTTTGCCTGAATGCTTTCATTACAGTCTCTGGCTTTTTTAATCCTTTAAAGGAAAGGAGCTGTTAATAAATTATTAGTAGATAAGTCTGTAGCTGTAGATAAATGATTACTTATACATTGGTTCATTCAACAAGTAACAGGGGTCTTCATGGAGGTGGTGGAAATCACAGTAAAGACATTTTCAGAAGGATCTGATCAGTTAGAGTAACATGCTGAAAGTAGATCAAGAGATGGTTCCTCGCAAAATGTAAAGCAAAAATACAGAAGTGACCCAGTCAAATTTTAAACAGCTCACCAGTTAAGAAAATGCTTACTTGTATTCATTGATGGTTCTACAACCTGAAAAAGAAAAAAAAAAATTAAGTCATTTGTTATTAATCTATAGGATACAAACATAGTTAAGTTATTCATTAATGTTTACATACATTCATTGCACAAGAATCTGTATTTCTTGAAGTCATGGCCGCAGCCTGGTTATTGCCATGCTTGGGACTACAATAACCACTGTCACTGTCAATGTCCGCTTCACTTGCGCCCTGTTCACTAGAGGACTCTGCAGCAGGGTGAGAAGCTCTTCTGCGCCTGCCTTTTGATTTCCAAAGCATTGTAGAGGCACTCTCAGAAAGTGACTTATTAGCTATATCTGAAGGGAAGTCTGCAAGACAATAAAAATATAATGACTTGGGCGGGAATCGTTAGAAGACAAAGACCTATACATCAACAACAAATCGAAAAAGCTAAAGTCTTTGCACATGGCACCAATTTCCTTTTAATAAAATTAAACCCAGCATTGAATCTAAAAAAAATGCCTAGGTCCAACTATTAATAACAACCACCTCCTTCAAGAAGAGCCTGGTTTTGACAGTTTTGCAAAGTCCACCATCTTTTAGGAAAGATGGCAACTGACATGCAGTTCTAGTTATTTCATACACCTAGAAGACAAGAAAAATTACCTGTTTGCTGTGATGCATCAACCAACAGAACAATCTTTGATCTGTTCTCAGGACCTGATGAACTAGTCTCCTTTTGAGTGGCGACATTTTTCACTGGAGGACGTTTATTTTTTATATGCGTCTGTAACTGCTGCTGCTGTTTTAAAAGATTAGCCACACGTACACATAAGTCATGTGATTTGACTTCACAGTTGTAATTGAATAAAGCAACTGAAGTTCTAATGCTCTCTACAGAATACACAAGTTTAAAGACAAAGAGATTAAGGGAAATAGCCACAAAAACATTTCTTAACCTCTCTACATTATTTTCTGTATGAACTGTTTATTGTGATTGGAAGTATCAAAAAAGGTAAAGAAAATACAGGTATACTTCCTTTATTCTCAAGTGAAGTAATTCTAGGCTCAGATCATATCAGCAGAGATGCAGGGGGAGCTCCCCATGTTACACTTGCAGGCTGTATAAAGTACTTTACCACAAAATGTCTCTGTAGACAGTTTTACTACTCTCCAATTAACACATTTCCTTCCACTGATAATACCTGTTCATGTTCAAATGAGATTCATGCTTCCTCTGCAAAGGTATTTTCTTTATATAGTTCTACTTATCCTATTAGGAAACAGACTTACTTTTTGTATGACTGGTCCCCTGTTACTGCTTCTGCTCCGCTGACTGGATAGTGGAAAGACCTGGCCTGATGGGTTGGGACGTTCAGTGCATTCTGTAGTGACTGTATTTACAGCATTTGCTGTTTGAAAGGGTGCAGAATAGGGAGAAGGGAAAGGATGATAGAAACCCATGACCTGAGCACATGGTGCAGGCATCAGCTGATAATATGTATATTCTGTAGAAACAGGTGGTTGTGCAGATATTATAGGATAAGCAAGGTATGGTCCTGCAGGATTTGGGTTGGGTTGCTGCCATCTGATGTCGTTATTGTATAATGGAAACTGTCTGTAAAAAACCAAAAGGAAACACAGCTGCTCAGCAATTTTTTCCCCTCTCAGAGATATTCAGATCTCTACCACCCCCTTAAAAAAAACCCCAACAACCAACCAACCAAATAACCACAATGCATTTGTTTCATGAGCTCCAAGCTTATTAATAACTGTACTTAAATTTATTAGGACTTCTTAGAGATGCCAATAAAATGATTCATAAGCTCAAATTACATTCAATGGCAAAATAAATATCTCTGTTGATCTTGGCATTTATACAAACTGATTAAATTTCTAATATTAAACTTTGAAATAAAATGTAAGAATTTTCCTTCAGATTCACTAGTTCAGTGAATTCAAGTACTTCAGATTCACTACAATTTGATTGTTTCAGAAAATACATATAACCTAAGAAGATACCTAAGCTTACACAAGGTAAGGTAGCAGACATGTCAAACAGCAGCATTCGTTAGCTAATTCAGGGCCAAATGCTTCAGTATATTAAGTTACCAGCTCATCCTTGTTCAAAATTCCTATGTAAATGCAGGTCTTAAGAAGTGCACATGAAAACAGGCATCTACAAACTTACTACTGAAACCAGGTGTGGAGACTTCTTCCTGTGTTTGTTTGTAACACAACACACTACAAAGACTCCCTTGGAAACTACGAACCCAATTCTCTTTCTCTTCAAACTCCAAGAGACCACTTACATGGAAAATGCAGAGGCCCAAGTAGTCGAGAAAGAGAAGGGGTAAAGCAAAGATTCAGGATGATCTTACAGACCTGCAGCAGGCAGTTACTAAAGGATTATTTTTGTTCTTTTGTTAGTGCAGCAGCACTAACAAATATTGGGTACATTCTTCAAAAATCAAACATCAATAATTATTTATGCCTTCAATGCAAATTAATCAATACTGAAGTTATGCATTCAGTGAACACCACATTTGGGCTAGAATAAAGAGTTCCTAAACTCAATGCATTATAACTAGTTATGCAAAGGAAACTGCATACAGCTGCACTCAATACAAGTGTCAGCTGCACACTGTTTTGCCATGGCAGCATCCAAGTTGGGTATCTGGAGCCTTGCTTCAGCAGCAGAGATTCAGACACAGACCTCCTGACTGCCCTGGAAGATGCAAGAGCACAGCAGGTGACTTTGTGAGGGATTTGTTCCATACCTCTGTAGCCATGGAAAGAAAAGCAAGAATACAGAGAAAAGTAGAGGGAAGGAAATAAGTAAAAAAAAGATTGGGGACAGAGAAACTTCATCCTCACCCATGAAAGGTCAGGCGATTAAATACAGTAAACAAAATTAAAATGTAGCCAATAGTCATTGACTCCTCTTAAGTCCACCAAAAGTTTAAATTAATTTAAAAAGAGATTATCTTCCATGAAGACCAGGACCACTTATTACCTATTGGATTGGTTTTCCTGTACAAATGGGTAGCAAGTGATCAAGTAACTAGGGATGGGAGTTGGTTCCATGCCATTAATTCCTCCACTGTCGTTAGGAAGCGCCATTGGGATCATTAGTGTTTCTGGACCCTTCTTCTGAGGAATAAATGGTTCTACTTCAGCTGACAGCTTGACATTCTTAAAAAGAAAAGAAAAAATGTCTTGATTAATACAATCATAAATTATTTGGGAAAATTTAGATACATAAAGCTGTATGGTAATTACCAAAACTAGCAGGAAAATGTATGACAAGACCACGGGATTTCTGAAGTAAACTGAAAAAGGTGGAAGACAGTTGGCAAGTGCTTATTACATCCTTTCAACCAACACAGGGTGTAATGTAGATCATTAACATTTAGCATTTGTATTAACCTTCACATTTTCAGAGTGCAATACAAGCACTAATTAAAGGGACTAAAGTGTAGATCTTGTAGAGGATATACTAGTCTGAGCACAGAAAGAAATCAAATTGGCACTGTAGGTGGAGCACAGTCATGTAGGCTTTCTGAAGTGAAACCAACATATGGAAGATGTAGTAATGCCTGGCCTACTCTACAAAATTGACCATGTTCCTAGGCAATTATAAAAAAAGAAACCAGCACCACTTTTCAGCAGTAAACCATAGGTTTACTGCTAAAACAGATGATGTATCAACGTATCACAGAAGAACCCCCACACACGTTCCATCTGCACGATTTTAACGTTTTAAGAATATGATTAAGTTTTGCATGAAAAAGGAATTGAAGACTTAGAAAAAAGTTTTTGAACTGTGCTTTCAAAGAAAAGTATCTCCCCGATCCTGAAGGTACCCTCAAGAGTTCATGAGGTGTTTTTACCCATACTTTTGGTCTTGTGTGGAATAGCTGGATCTTGTACTTCAACAGTGAAAAATGCTCAATTCATTAAGACAACTGCAGATCCAAAGTACTCTTAAATTCTATATTATATTATAAGTTACATTCAGATGAAAAGCACCTTTTTTTTTGTATAAAGATATCACCTTAATTATATTTGTCTCACATTAGTATCTCGTGGAATACCAATTTCTAAGAAGATTCTCTCTAAAGCAGACAAGGACTCCAGAAACTTTTCCTTCCATTTGTCTAAGAAAGAATTCCAAAGCAACACATAGCCTGTAGGAGCATATGCTCTTACTTGACAAGAATTAGAGTCTTATCGTTTAACATGTGCAGTCTTATATCCTTGCCACTACCTGCAGAACATCCACAAAACCAGAAACAATTAAACAATGAGAGCTCTAAAAATATCATTGCAGGTAGTCCCACATCTACTACACACTTCTCAGACCATGTCCTTGCTTTGTGTCAAACCCACAATCTACCCAGAGACAGCCTTACTGTCCAATATCTGAATCTATAAACTTATTAGAAAAAAACACTCCAAGTTTATTTTTTAATATAACATCCCATATTTGTTCTGTGGCATAGGGTGGAGGAAGTAGGAGGGGCAAGACTTAAAATGTTTTGAAAATACAGTTGTTTCAATCAGACAGAAAACATACTTTTACTTGATGAGCAGATAGTTTAATGTATCAGACTAAACTCGGGGAAGCGAGGTCATGCAGAGTATTGGTTCTTTGTTTAGTTAGTCTGACACATTTACGTACAAGAAAATTTAATTACTGAGCAAAAGGTAGCATCATCATCAAGTAAATTACTAAGACCATGAGTTACACCGTAATTCACCAAACAAGTTGAAAACCAACTGGTATTTAAGTACTTTGTTACCATGTACTCTATGAAAGAGGAGAGGGAAAGAAAACATAGTTGAGACTATAAAAGCTCCCCAACTTGCCCACAAGTCTTATATTCACTATTGAATCATCATAACTACCAGCGACTGATGCATTATATATTTATAATACAGAGGTCTTTTCAATATGTATTACTTACTATAATACTAGAATTCCCTGCCAATTTCAAATATTAAACTAAAATTTTTGCTGAATGCATTCTTTTCAATTCCAAATATTACGTTCAAACTAAGTAATTGTGAAGCCAGTCATCTGTAACAGCTATTTGGATTACTTGCACAAGTAGAATCCAACTTTCCCTACAAAAAGTGTTACTACATACAAAGCATGTGTCTCTGGTTTTACTTTCATTTATTATCAAATTTGCCAATTCATACTACTTTAATGAGGTTTTATGCAGTACTAGCTCAAATTTTGCCATTAGCCATTTCCTGTGTGTCAGTTCAAATAATTTCAATTTAAACATCACTCACTTTTTTCAAATACCATGCATCTCACTAAAAATGCAATTTATAAACAGAGGAGGAAGCTTTCTAAGTGAAACAGTGTTTAGCATAGGAGACCCTTGTCTGCAAGTATTAACTTGAGATCAAAGTTACACCCTTAACAACTTTGATGCTAAGACATTCCACAAGCCACAGTGACCAAGGCCAAAGCTTGTTTATAAATGAACAAAGTATGATACAAAAGCAAAAGTCATAAAGTAGGGAGGCCATGATTATTTTTAACCATTTCTTGAGAAGCAAGTCTGTGGACTTGCCAAAGTGTGCTGGGAAAGCAGAAGTGTCCCTTCCAACAAAATGAGACCCTGCTTGGATATGCTTATTTAGTAAGAACATTGGTCATTTCCAGAAAAAATTGTAGCATAAGGACCTGAAGTTTAGCAGCAATCAAAAAAGGAAAACCAAAAATCTGAAAAAAAAAAAAGTATAAAAGTGAGATTAGAGCCACAAGAGGAAAAAAAAAAGAGTATGTCTTAACAAGTGTCAATATGTACTATACTGTCAAAAAGTTATCAGTAATGACTCTTCTGAAAATACTTATGGCTATGTAAGCACCAATGTAGCCAAATCACTACCTCCTGTGTAACAAGGTCTGTGTTACAGTAGAATTAATAACATTAATTAAATACATGTCTTGATCATCAGGTAGCAAGCAAACGTTCCTTCCTTCTATGCTAACTCTCTTTCGACTCCTTTATTTACATGCAGAGGAAGAGCTGTGCCCACAGCCACCGGGTTGCTCGCCTGCCCTCTGCAAAACCCCAGGGCATCCTCCTCAACACACAGCACCATGAGCAGAAACACCTTTCCTTAGTTTAAAAAAAAAAAATTGTCAAGTGCTCAGGTACAGTGATAATGTAGTAAGTTACAGAAATACTGGCACTCAAATCCCTCCCTGAAAACTAAGAGGGGTTGTTTTTTTTTTCCTTGCTATTTCAAGATTGCCAGGCAAAAGTATTTGTATAAGAATAGATTCAGTTGTGGGCTGGCCTACAAATCTAGATGGCATAAACATTAAAGGAACACACCAAGGCTGTCTCATAGAAAATTCAACAGTAAAGCTAGGGCAAGTGCTTTACAAATAATGTATTCTAAACGAAGCACTCAAAAACTTTCAGACAATTATTCCTAATCTGCTGGTCACTATCTACCAGCAACACATCAAATGAACTTTAGCCAGGATACTAATTATAAACCACTCCAGTACTCCCTCAGAAAGCAGTCAAAACATTTTATTTGTGATACAGGTTAGGACAAGATTCCCTATATAAAGGCCCCGAGGTCTTTCCTGTTTGGTTGTCCGCTCTTTCCCTATATTGTTTGGGATATTGATGCGGAAATACAAAAGTAATTCCTTAATGGTGAGACAGCTGATAAAAGTCTCATTACAGTGATTTTCTGATTTGCATTATATCATCATTCATTATGAGTATTAAAAAAGGAGATATAACTGATCAAAGGAGGAGTCAAATTACTCCCATAGCAAACCATCTCTTGTCATTTGCAAAGATAATCCCTACCTTACTTTTCCATCCAAGTATTTTTCATAATATTCAATTTAAGTATTTCCAATAAAAATAGGATTATACATCTTTAAGATTCTGGTGGGGTTTTTTTTGTTGCTTTGTGAGTTGTTTCGCTTTTTTTTCCCTAAACTTTATTTTAAAAAATAACCAACAGCACAACACACAACACTGGTATCATGTGATCTGGCAAATTTACAAAAATTTCATTTGAATTATTCTCCTTGATTTTTCTGGGTTCAAACAATTTGGAGATGCCCAAACTAGGACAACTTTAATGTTTTCTTTCCTGTTGCCCAGACTCTTATACTGGTAATGATTAATTATTGCTATGACAGAGCAATTGGCTGGTATATTTAATTACCATTTTCTGTACAGCTCATAACATATTTAGATTACCTATAGTGGTAAAATAAAGATACAGCATATCCTGTAATCATAAACCCATATGGGTGCATTTGAAAGTTAATTTCTTTTTTGCCTACAGAACTTCAGTAGTGTCTGGTATTTAAAGGAATCAAAATTGCATTTCAGAAATCTTTTACATGCATTATACCTTGATCACCATTTTCTTGTGCAATTTAATCTGTACCTACAGGTTGGTTTGGTTTGTGGAGATTTTTTTAATGCTTCCAATAAACTTATTTCACTAAAAAAATAATTTAGGGTGTTTGTTTTAAAATGTTGCATTTTTTTTCTGTAAACATGTATGTGCTAACTCACCAGAATAGCTACTGAAAACTTAAAGACCCTAATACAGGCATTTCAAAATCATTCTGCAAGCATAATACAAGCAAAACCTAACACAACTGATATTTCATTAGGCAACTAGGTGCCATTTCCCCTTCAGGCTAGAAAACACAAAGACAGCTCAAGTGTATTACCAACTAAATAAAATTAACTTCAACATATTCCTTCCTTACTGTATTTTAGCAGTCCCTCTAAAACACTTAAAAATTCCTTTTAACATCATATGTGTCTTCAGATGAGTACTGTAAACTTTATTAAACTTAAGGCCAAAAGGGGAAGCAAATATGGTAAGTCAGGTCAGACTGCTAACCAAACCAAAATTTAAACAGAAATAACTCTACAATGTGATTATCCAGACATTTTGGAACATTTCACAGATGGGTAGTGGTTTCATCTGACAAGTGAGGGAAACAAAACAGCAAGCCTAGGTAATTTCCCCAAAGTTATCTAAGCAGATATTTTTAGGTCTATGGTTTTCTTGGCTAGTTGGTAAAGACAGACAGCAAAGCAACTCCTCTTTTTAATTAACGGTATTTAAGGTCTTCTGGCTCCTAATACATTGTCAGAACAACAGAAATAATATGCTCTTAGCATAGGAAGAGAAAGTGAAACAAGCAAAAGAAAACAACCAGTTTTCTAATCAGTAATGGTGCCACTAATTTCTCACTGCACAAGCAAAAAGTATCTCTAACTGAGACTTATTATTTATTTGAACAAGTTGTTTCTGTGCTTCTTTGGCCAGATATAGAACTAATAATAGCAAATAAAACAGTTTGTTAGTTTTATTAAATACCATGTCGATCATTTTCCAATGAGACTCAGTGGAAAATGCAACCTATGTAAACTGAAATAAACTCCAGAATAAGAAATGAGTTTTTTTTTAAATAGCATTTTCTTTCAGAAGTAAACACTAAGCGCATAAAACAAAGTGCATGAAATATGTGTGAATGTGATTCCTCAAAGACTTCATCCACACAGCACAAATGGAACGACAAGTGCAGATAAACATAACTGATCGTGCCACTGGTTTGTAATCACAAGGAAACAAAAAGAATTAGACAAGAAAGTTGTGTCAAATGCTAAAGAATTTGGGAAAGGTTTCTACACTTTTGCTAATCACTACAACAGAGATTTTGTGATATGAATTTATGCTCTAGCTGCTCTCACAGTATTGAGATTTGTTCTAGCCTGCAACCACTAAAAAAAAAAATAAATAAATCAGCACTTTGCCACTGACCAGTAAATGCAGAGTCAAGCCCTAAATAGTTAATATGAAGTAATGTATGTTTATTATCAGGCTATGTAAAGGTGAACATTACAAATATTGCAAGACCAAACTTAATTTTATTTTGGAGTGCAACTTTTTCAGGTTTATTCAACCATTCGCATCACAAAGCTAAACAAAGCTTTACTGAAATTGGCCTCAACTAACAAAACTTGATTCTAGATATAAATTTAAGTCAAGCTGAAACATCAGATTTTCAATCAGTTGCCTATCAATGGAAGCACACTCCTTTAAAAGAAACCAAGATTTATACAGAGGTCTCTTGTGTAGATATCCCTAGCTTCAATTTACAAAATGTTTTGCAGTAGGTCATTACATATTTCAGTCCAACAATTACAACTCTTTCAAGACAGCATATATACTGAAGCGATCCTTTGTTCCCTATATAAAAGCTACTGTAGTCATCAACAGCTGCAAAGACAGAAGATGACACAAGCAGGAACAGACTGGCAAACTTTGTCCTATAGTTATAGCACTGTATGTTTAATCTTAGAAAAGTTTTTGTTCATTGTAGCTTAATGTCATTCAGCATTTTCCATTAAATAGGATCTCTGTCAGCTTGCTCTCTTAGAAGAGAACACTCGGGTATCAATCTTGCCATTTGCAGAGTGAGAAAATAGACACATGCCATGTTTCAGAGAGCTATAATAAAATCAGCTGGTTTACTGTCTCCAAGTCTGGAAACAAGAAGTCTCATCACAAGATAAAAACATAGCTCAAACAATAAAAAAAAAAGTTGAGAAAAACAATCCTGTTTCTGAATTTTGAATTCCATAATTTAAAAGTCATTTCAGTAGTAAGACAGGTCACATTTCAACTATTTGAAGAGAAACTTTACAAATATGGAAGTTATTGTTTCTATAATTAGCTCCTTCTAAGCAGCAGATACTTCAGGAATGGTAAATATGCGGTCCAACTGGAAACACCAGCAGCAGGCCATTTAACAAAGCACAAAATTTAATCCTCCCTATTTAGATTAAACATAGTAATTTCAACACAACACTTAAAGAAATACACTATGAAGTCAGTCTTTCCCTTTTCCCTCAGCTCATAAGGGAACCATGCACAATTCCCTTCCCTTTCACAGAAGGAAGTACCTTGCTCAGAATACAACAAAGCTAAGTGTTAAAATTTTTACGCGTATATAGAAAATTAGTGACACAACGTGATAAGTTGCCATGTTTAAGCTCAGAACCAGAATAGTCTAGAAAAAAGGGGGGGGAATTTAACACTTGCAGTCCTTGTAAGCTCGTTTAAAGATTGTTTAAAGCTGGCAACAGGATCCTCTTCACTTATCTAGCTTACTGCATTTAAGAGTACACACAAACTGCTAAACTCACACTATCAATGTGGAGCAGTAATATTCATGTGCTTTGTAGCTTACGTACTGAAACCGTTAATGTAAATCAGCTTCCTCAGCTCCACAAACAATTCAATAAAAAATTGTAATCAAAAAGACGTTCATATATATCATATCAATAATATTTAAATTCACTGGAGAACATTCTATAATAAGATAATACACAAAACTCTCACAAACCCCACATTATTCAGCACTTTCAAGATTCAAGAGAAAGTAATGTACACATTGACCTTTTCCAGTTCACCTGAGCTGAAAATTCTGACATGGATAAGAAACACTGAAGGAAATTGGATAGGATAAAGAGGACAAAACATTGATCTAGATCTACTTCTATTGCAAGCATATTATCAAGCCAACTGTTGAACAGTCAAGAATAGCAGGGGCAAGCAGAACAGGCTGTCTTTAAGCAATACTAATACAAAATACAGGTCACTGATTTTGCAACTTCACCTGATTTCTCAACTGCACTAACAGAACCAAATGTCTTAATCACAGGACAAGACAAGGGTACCATGTTGAGAAAAATCAAAGCACAGCAGTACCTTTAGAGGGGAAGTTGTTTCTCTTTAGTTTCCTACCACAATCAGCCCCAACAGAAAATGTTGAGAACAGCCAGAGGTCATGTGCTGAGTTTTATCTCTTGTATAACCTACAATTCACTCCTGAAACCCATACACTTTTTAATAGTTCTGGCATAGGCAGAAGTAAACTTCCACACTCAGTACAAATATCACAATAAAAACAATTCTTTTATGATAGGATATAAACAGGTTTATCATGTTTTATTGTGTCAGCTGCGAAAACATCACTAAAGACATTATAACAAGCAAAGTCATGCCAGAATTTAGGTAACAGAAACCTGAAAAACAATATACAAGTGAAATCTTGTCATTTAGGTGTCCAAATGTTCTTGGTGCATGACATCTCAATATTGATTTACTGAGCTAACACCACAAAACTCTGTTCAAATACATTGCCCATCAAAAGCATTTGCAATCACCCTTTACTCTTGAAATACTCTAACATAGCACAATATTTCTACTCCTTCATATGCTAATTCCACAGTAGTTATTCCTGTCAGCATGTACAGTTATCATACGGTGGCTGAGAGCATTCTGAGGAAAAGGGGAGAAGAGGTTAAGTACTGTTAAAACACATCTGCATTCTTTAATATTCATTGCAGGCAATACAGGTGCAGAAAGGAGCTCAAATCAAAGAAAAAAGGAAACAGTTCTCAGAACTGATGCAACCTTACCAAACACTTACACTGGTAAAGGAGATTACGTTCAATTCTTACAGCACAAAAGTTCAAGCCCAAAGCATTTAGGCATCCCCTAATCAAGATGCTACTGTATAATGAGAAGACAAAAGCACAAGATAGTTGAATTATTTTAGAAACTCATCAGGTATTAATTATTTGTCTGCCTAGAAGCCTTACTAGTGGCTAACAAACTAACAGGACTAGATATGCTGCAAACAGAATAAACAAGAAGATGGTTCCTGCTTCAAAGAGCTTAACAGCACCTCCAAGTTGAAATACTGTGCTCAGTTGAGATAATCACAGAGTCAACACTTTCCACTGTGAGTAACACAACAATTCTCAGCTTTCATGATCCATTTCCAACAAATAAAAAGAAAATAGTTTTATAGTGGCACGAGTATGTGAACCTTCTGTAATGAAGAGCTAAGGCAACACAGAATAAATATTTCACAAGTGTTCTGCAGTACTTAATTACAGATGAACCAAGGGGGTGGGGGGGAACAACACAACAAACCCCAAGATTTTAAAGCAAGGCTAAAGTAAATTTTACAGAATAAGATCAGTTTTTCTACATGAAGGTAAGTAAGAAATCTTGAAAAAAGCAAATTTAAAATCATTATCACACCAGAAAGACTAATTAGAAAAACACAGTGGGGTCCATACTGTAATAACATGCACTGTTCACTCCCTTAGACACATGAAAAGCACAAAATGAAAAGCAACATATCTTTATAGAGTGCATTATTATCTAGTATCTACTTTGCTACAGGAGCTCATATTATTTTATTGATTAACCCTACTGTTAGAATCCCTGGTGATGCTTAAGCTGAAAGCCACCAAAAAAAAAAAAAGGCAATAATTCATGAACTTTCAACACATTCTGCTGAAACAGATGCTTAAAAGTAAGGTCAGGTTGTTAGGGATGGTAACATTCGCTCCAGGGATACGGTTTACATCTACCTCCTGATGATGAAACATTTCATTGTATATATGTAACAAATCATATGCACTCTTAAGCACCAGCTTAAGTTTCTCCCTACCTACAGTTTGAAGGCTCTTAAGAGTAATGCAAACTGATTATCCTGACATAGCCAGGGTAAATATTGAAGGAAAAAAAACAAAACAAAAAGCGACTTGTAGAATGAGCGAGCTCTACCCAGCTCTTTATCACTCAGCTAACCAGCTGAGACCCTCAGCTATCCCCTAACACTGAAAACTTCAACCTTGACCTGCTATTTACAGTATTTCAAGAAGGGTGACACCTTTCTCACACTGCAAAATTCTCAAGAAGCCCACTCTTCTCGTGAGACCAGGCAGGTTTAAATTAAATGTCACCGGCTGCAATTATTCCATAAGCTTGAGACAAAGCCTGAAGGAACAGGAGGGAGAAGGCCAAACCGGAGCTTCCCATCCCTTTGCCAGCACCGCGGGGAGCAGCTCAGGGTTTCACCCCGACAGACCGAGCCCGGGCTCCGCCGGGGCGGGCCTGATGCCTCCCCGCAGGAGGCCAGCGCCCCGGCCTCCCGCCCCGGCAACACACGCCGCGCTCCCGCTTCCAGCCGTGAAAACGCCCCGCCTGAAACCTCCTGGGGGCCCTTCTTCGGCGGGGAGGTACCACAGCCCCCCATCACCACCGGTCCCCCTCGTCCCCCTGCCCCAGCCACCGCCGGCCTCCGCAGGCCGCGGGCCGCGCCCTACCCCCCAGCTCGGCCACTGCCTGACGGGACAGGCCTGACAGAGCCGGGCCGCCGCCCCAGCGCTACCCCTCTGCTCTGCCGACCCGACCCAGCCCCGCCGCTCGCCCCCTTCCCTCACCGCGGCGCCGGGGTGTCGCTACCCCCCTCCCGCCGCAGCTGTTTACGGTCTCCTCAGCGCCGAGCCCGCCCCTCCGCACCTTGTCGGCTTTGTCCATGGCTCCAGCTGGGCTGGGCGGCGGCTCTAATAAGGACGGCGGAGAGTCCGAGCCGCCTCCTCCATGGCGCTCACTTCCCCTCTCCTCGGGCTCCCGCACACACCCGGAGCGGTGCTGGCCCCGCTCACAGCTATCACGGAAACCGAACCCGGCTACGCCACGGCCGGGGGCGGGGAGCGGAGGGGAGGGCCGACGGCGGGGCGAGGGCGGCGGGGCGGGATCATCTGGGACGGGAGCCGGGCGGGCCCAAGCTGCGCCGAACGGGCCCTTCGGCCCTGGCTCCCTTCCCATCCCGCGGGACGTGTTCTGGACACCCGAAAACGAGCGAGGTTGTGACTTAAACATTAAAGAAATGGTCAAAAAGCAACGGGGCGCGGGGCCATGTTATTGCCGCCGCCCGAGGCCGTCGCGTCCGTGTGAGGGCGGGCAGGTGCGATGCAGGGCCTGGTCTCCTCAGAGGCGGTGTCGGGGGAGGCTCAGTGTCCTTGAAATTATCTGGAACATCGAAGAAATAAAAAAAATAAGTAATAAACACACACACACAGTGATTTATTTAGAGACAGTCTAAAAACGTCTAACAGGCCGGGCTGTGCAGCAGGCGAGGGCCCCTCATACACCTGGCCCGGCACAGCCTTGGCCACCCAAGGCCATGGGGTCTGTGTGACTGGTGAGTGGTTCCTTACCCGTACAGCAGGGAGAGCATAAAATGGGGGGTTTGGCACAGCTCGTGTGATGCTTCTTTTATTTATTTTGCTGCCCTGGTTTTAAATCGTGTGATTTTTGTGAGTAATGTTGGCAAAGTCCATGAACCCGGGAAGGATAGGGATCCAGCGTGTGGGGCAGTGCTGCCCAGCAACCTCGGCTCCCATATGTGTGTTCAGTATCTAACGGGCCTGCTCTTCATTAAGCTAATATATCTGGTTTAGTGGAAACAAAGCATGATTTACTTACAACTCAGTTGACAATGTTTTATCAACATTCCTAAATCATGGCAAGGGAAAAAAAAAAACCCTAAGTGAGCCTATATCTGAATTTGAGAGAGAAAACTACCAGAAATGTCTCTACAGGGATACCTTGCTAGATCTTCCTAGAATTAACCTTGGTTTTATAATTATTTCATCTTTCCAGATTTATGTTCATCATGCTATGCAACAATTTGTTCTACTTTATAAAAATTTTCTTTCTTAGATTAATCCCCATAATCCCCTTGTATTTTCTTAAGAGTTGCTCTTCACCATTGAAATTTCGTACGCAACATATGGTATTATGAAGATTGCTATTACGTTGCACAGTAAGATCATATCTTGCAAGCAGAGGACATGAACAGAGAACTTGTGCAGGCTGTCACTGCCTATTCTATCCTGTTCCGTCCACATCAGCAGGATCACCATCCAAGTGTAACTTTTGCCTAGATGTCTGCAACATTACTTATGTGACATGACTTTTTTCAGCCCCTGTTTTTCAGGGGCTTGCAGCCTAAAAAATCATAGGTCCTATGGATCCTATGGGAGAGTGTGAAGCTGTCATCCCAATTAACTATAGGATTTCTATTAACTCAGTAAGGACAGTGTTTTACTACAAATAAAGCGAATGTGAGGGCTGCTGATACCCTAATTGATACAGAAACCTCAACTGCAGCATTTGTACACTTCACATGCACTTCAGTATCCCAGCGCTTTTCTTGATGAGATTAAATGGTCAGCAGAATCAACACAAGCGTTCATAACCCTAGGAAGCTCTTTCAAGGTGGTAACACAGAGTAATTTGAGGTTATGATGTTATGTTCCCAGGGGCTTTTACACAATGACATTGGATATTTCAACACAAGAAGTCATGAAAGTAAAACTGGGGATTAAGCTCGTTCTATCAAGAACCTTCAGCTGATGCAATGGAACAGCATTTCATCAGTCATTGATGAACTTAAATAGGAGATGTAAATCTACAGATAAATAATTATGAAACCTAAACTTAATCTCTGTAAATCAAACAACAAACCTCTACTGAGTGAAATGCATTTTATTCTCCATAGTTGAATGTGTTAAGCTTATTTGTGCAAAATTAGGTTGACTTTTTAAAAACCTAGTCACTTTTCATCTCCCAAGTAATGTGGGAGAACTTGCCTGACTGGGCAGAAAACAGCGAAAAAATCCCACTGAAAGAAGAACAATCATCTTCTTGTATTAGCACACCAGTGTTTTAGTGTGGAATGCAGCTTAATTTGTCCAAATTGGTGCTGACCACGGAATATATATTATGACATTTGCTTAAGATAGTTGCTGTATTTTTAAAAAATAATGACTCATTATGGCAACACTGTTCATTATGAAATCCTTCTTTTGTTCCCAAGATACATACCAACAGAAAGGTCACACTTGAAAGGGCTGTTATGCATACTTAAACAACAATAACAAGAAGTTCTAAGATCTAAATTGGGCAGTGATTAAATAGACATCAGATCTACATAAATCTATGCAATATACATAATACAGAAAGTCATGCTGGGTGACCCGAGTGGCCACTTGGATGAAAAGAACTCAAAGTCTCCCATAAAATTTAACTCTGTGTTATCACCAAAAAGAAAAACATACCAAAGCACTCGGAACCAGTTATGTTGGATCCTCTGTCCACAGCTACCACCGCTGTGCCAGAGTATACATCATTCTCCTCTTGATCCAGTGTTGTGTAAGGACCAGTGTTAGAGTTCTTAAAGAAGCCAAAATTCCTTAAAAAAATCTCTTCAATTTAAACACACTGGTAATTGCAGTATCTGCTTTTGAATATTCAGTCCTAAGGGTCCAGTTCTCAAATCTGGTGGCTTCTAAACAAGTATTGCTACTTTTTTTATTGTAACATGGAGTAAATGAGTGAATGGTTTTTCTGGAAGCAAAAATGATACTTGAACCTAGCAGGTACTGACTGCAATTCTGCTAATAGGTTGTTTGGTTTATTGCTACATCTGCTGGATAGTGGCGATATCCTTCCCAAATACAATGGAGGACACCAACCAAATGAAGAAGAAAATCTAGGTTAACACAAAAATAAAACCTGGAGTCTAAACTGAAATATCTCAGCAGTATGAAAAGGCCTGTGTTCAGAATTAAAATCACAGGATTACAAGCCAATCTAAAAGCATGCACGTGGGCTACTCACATAAATAGAGCACAGGCACTATTTACATCTAGTGGGCAAAGAGTCCTACAAACCATGTAAGGATGTGATTAAGCACATCTCACTGAAATCAAGGCAGCTTCTTATACTGAAGGCTGAAGATACATGTAAGTTTAACCGCACTGGCATGGAAGTATGAACTCAGGGTTCCTCAGCAACACTCTCCCCCACCACCGAGCTCTGAGCGGGCTGAGACTGAGCTCCACGGCAGCACCACAACAGCAGGAATGAAGCTGACTCCAAAATGACAGTTTTACTGGACTGGGACTAAACAGTTCATCATGATTCTAGAAAAGAAGACAAGTACAGAAAGCAAAGTGTATCTTGGCAAATAAACATTTGTATCTGATGTGGGGAGATACAACATGCAGCATCCTGCACAGGCAGCCGAGGGCAGACGCAAGAGGGAACATAGAGCAAGAGAAGTGGGAAGGGGAGCTGGGAACTACTCCTCGAATCTGAGACCCAGGATTCCGAGAGCAACACGGGATTCCTACCTGGCATCGGGCAGGGAGCCCAGCACTCCCACTGAGAGCAGCTGCACAGAGCCTGCCTTGCAACTGTAACGCGGCCAGAAAGGGATTAGCTTTTACTCTTGCTGTAATGCTTAGTTACTACATCTAAAACTTAGTGCTAAATATGCAATTATTATAATGCAGATGCAGTTTGCAATCTACCTTTCCACAGATTTAGAAGCATTTAAGGAGGCGATAATCCCTTCTGTCAGAATCTCAATTAACACTTAACTACGACTAGCTGTAATGTAGTAGTTTATCTTGTTCTCTAACCTGGTTCTAAAATATTTTTTTAGCATTTTGAAAATAATAAAGTAACAGCTAAACTTTTATTTTAAAAGTCAATATTAATATCTATATATGGAAATTTAATTCAAATAATTGCTGTATTTTTGAGAAAGCAAGGGGTACTGTCCAGAGTGATGCCATTTTACTCTTGCTCCATACATACAGTTCCTGCTCAAGTAAATGAATTCACCAGCTCTCAAAAAAAAAAAAAGTAAACATGAAAATACAGTCTTCAAATACAGACAATCTTTTACAGCTGACAACTTCTGAGTAATTACAAAAATCACAGTGTTCATTTACAGACTACAATTCAAATACCTTCATTGTATTATTCTGCCAGGTGCATTTCAGCTGCCTTGCCTTTTTCCCTGTTTTCTTTTTTTTTTGTTCAATATGTTCCATATACTTCTAAGCCTATTTAAAATGAAAGAATTAAATCCTCACTACATAGTGGTTTTAGATCTAATCCGTTAGAGAAGGAGATGAGAAAAGAATACATTCCTCTAAAGTATTATTTGATAAATAATAATAAAAATTTGAAAACGCATGTAGACAGAGCACCCAAATCCTCCCAGATTTCATTTGCATGATGTTCAGTTTTAATGCATAAGCTGCCAGCAACTTAATAGGGGTTTATATATACAGCTTAATCATTATTGTAATCATTCATAAGATTACAACAGCCGTTAAAATGTTCTCTTGCAAACAGTGTTACTGGTAATGACTAAGCTGACAGTTTTGGACCAACAGCATCAAAAGGTGTATAAAACCATCTGAAAAGTTTTTAAAAGCATGGCTCTGACAGCTAATGACAATTGCAGAAATTTAATGATTAGAACTGAGACTGGAGAATGCAGTGCGGCTGCTTAGCACTTCTTGAATAAACTGCAGTGCCATTATGTTACTTGAAAAAGAATATCAAAATTCATTCACCCTTTCAAGTGCTTGTTCGCTTTTCCTAAGGGGATAGAAATCACACCAGAACCAGATCTACCAGGGACTAAGTGGGCTATAGCAACAATTAGCAACTTCTGCTGCAGTTGTATGACAACACAGCTCCTCAGCTTTTCCCCCAGACAATTCTCATCTGCCAGGTTAAGAATGATGAGAACTCAGAAGAGGGGTAGAATCCCTTAGGGATTATATAAATGTTCATTATGTGCCTAGAGCACAGATGCTAAGGCACCGTACGCATGAGTAAGAACTAAAGTATGCCAAAACACACAATAATTTATTAGAGGTAGACTGACAGTTTTTTGATCTAAAAACACATTGCTAGCCCTCACTATTCAAATGAATAGAACTTCACTAGTTGGACTAGTCCTACTACAATTAGTCCTTCACACAAATAGATAAAACAAGGGGACTAGATAGCTGTATATCCAAGATGGATAGGATGAGATTTATTGCAGTATTCCCATTTCTTTCTTGAAAAATCCCAATATGCCTCCCCAGCAGACGAAGCTGGGATGGGAAAGGTTACATCAGTTACCACAGACAAAGAAGATTTTTTTTAGCAATGCTAAGTTTACACAGAGTTATTTTTTTTTCCTTTCCTTAGAAGAGAGTAGTTGTTCCAGCAAGGGTAGTGAGAAACGGCAGAGAAAGGAAACATGCTGCAGTAGCTGTCACTGTCCCTTGTCCCCACGGGAAGGGGAACCTTGGAAGACTGGCTTTCCAGATTAAAGTCTCTGGACCTGTAGACAAGGGTCCCAATTACTGTGCAGTATTATTAAGTTCAGTTTCACATCACCAGATCTTAGTGGAATTTTCAAAGTAAAAACTACACATCTTCAGTAACTGTTACCTACAGAATTTAAAGGAAAATCTTTGCCTTTGCTTAAGAACTAAGTTCGGTTTATATCAATATTTTACATAATTTTAAGGAAGTGGATAAATTAGAAACACCTATTGGTAAAAATATGTATCAATGAAGGTGAAATGCTCACCCAAGGTTCAGTGTTATGGTGCTCATGCAACACATTTAAGTTTTACAGTGATAACACTAGAAAAAAAAAAAATCACTTGCTTTGACAATTGCAGAGCAAAATAGTTTTCTAAGGGGCATAACTACCCTTCAGATGAAAATTAATTTTATCCTATGTAATTATACACTGTTACCAATTTAAATCCTACCCTAGAACACTGAGTTCACCATGCTGTCTTGTGTGTGTGTGATGGACATGCGTCATTTATTAGGCTTTTCCATTATTTTTGGGGTAGTGTTAACTGCTCTACATACATATTTTTCCTTCTGCTAATAACCATGACTGTCTGTGGCAGTTTTGTGCACCATTACACCATACCCTGAGCTTTAAAATGGAGTACTTGCAGTTATGAAAGAAGCGATCCTACAAATTTCTTCTACGTTTCTGAGACCCGCAAGAGAACTTTTCTGTCAGCTCCAAACAACAAGCTGCTACAGGAAGAAAGGTTGCTGTGGTCAGCACTGCAGCTCTGTATTTTAAATGGATCTGATGATCCCAAAATATTAAGCCATGAAAGGCATGTGCCTACTATGTGTAGGACTTCAGGACCTGAATAGCAGCTGTAAAGGAACCACAGTACAATCAAGTATTTGTGACGAGATTCCATTATTCCTGAGGTCACAGTGCTTCGTCCTCAATCTATACACAGTGTCTTTTTATATACACTGAATTTGGTCAAAAAGACCACAGATTACTCGCAGACAGTTAACAAGCAGGGCCTGCATTTCTGTTCCCAAGGTATTGCCTGGCAAACCTGTATTCTTCAAGTATCAAAATAAAAACTGAGCATATTCCTGAGAAGTGCCAAATATCCACCCAGATCAACTAGACAGGACTGATAATAGTTTGGTATGTTGCAAGATAAAAGTCAGTTATCAAGACTGCTAAATGTCAGCTTTTAAACTCTTTAGTTTTGGGAGGGGAGGGGTGGGGGAGGGGGAGGAAACAAAATAAAAATCAACAGCACACATACCAAGGTTTAGACTTAAAATCTCCATATTGTCCTTCATAAGTGAGGTGAGGAGGAAGTAATACCTCTTTGCTTTCAAAAATAACAAAAGTAAAAATCAAGTATAATGAAAGCACATCAAGAAACAAACTGTACAATTTCTGAACTGCACTGTTTATTTTGCTGCTTGAAACCTAAGTGACAGTATGCCACTATAATTATGGGGTTTCTTCTAAACCTTTACTACACTGCAGGTACAGAAATATACGGACACATTTTTGGAGAATTGACATTTTGCAAAATGCAGCAAACATTTCAATTTATACATGAGAAAAGGAAGTGTTCAAAAGGGTATGCATTTCAAGTTATTGCAGGTTATTTCTGTGAGAGAATTTCTGCAGATAAAACATGTTTAAATTTAACCAACAGTAACGTGTCAGTGTATTTAAAATCATGACAAAAATCTTCTCTCTGGTCATTAATTGCCCTTTGACAAATTACTAGGATGTTGTATGTTTAGGGCAAGATGTCATTACAGCATAAATCCCATGGTATTTTGGTTTTCTTCTGGAGATTAAAGCTGTTTTTTTTTTTTTTCTTGGGATAAATGCAGCAGCAAAACACAAACCAGCTGATCAAAAAAGCACTTCTGCCATAACTCCAATAATTTCAGGGCACACCAACCGACAGTAGTTTTGCCATTCCCAGTTCTTTTTAAGGTTTACATCACTGCTCTGTTGCCTTAAGTATGTCTGTAAAAGCTTGTTTTCTGTTAAGCCAACTTGCTGACTACAGCCTGGTTGAGAGAATTTAGTTGGTTGGTCCATTTATCTAATGCGGTATACCGTGCACCACCTCTCTTCTGATGATCCAGTTCTAGGAGCTGGTTGACTTGATCAATTCGGCCATGTATAGTGCTAGAATTAAAGAAATAAATAACTGTAAATCAGAGGTAAAATAAGAGGTCTTATACAAGAGAGACACAAAGTCCATTTCAGAATTCAGCACTTATAATAATATATTGTCCTGGGTAGTACTGCTTACTTAGTTGTCATCATGATTTGAAATCAAATGAATTAATTCATTGGGCAATGCATATATTATCTCCTTTGCTATGACCCACATATGAAGTCTGAAGCAATGTAATGTAAACAGTATGGATTATATTTTCCTAGTAGATGTAACAAATTACCCTCCAAAAAATGTTTACCAATTGTAGTTAAGTTTATCTAGTCAAGGAGAGCAGACTATTAATTTGTTAACTTGACAACATACTCAAAAATATACATGGGTATAAGCTGCAATTACTAAGAATAATAATTTTCATAATTTAATAATAATTCAAGTAATTTATTACATAATCCAAAATTAAAGTAAAAACATGGCACTTCATCTCTCTGCAATTTTCTTAGCTCAGGTCTTACAGATATACTATACTGCTCATAAGCCACACAGTCCAAGCAGTATAGTATAAATCCACACATAAATCCAAGCAGTCAGCATCATTACCTTTCAATTTTAGAATGAATCATCATTGTCACTATGCACAAAAATATTGTTTTGTTGCTTCTTGTACACTTTGATTATTTAAAGTAGTCAAAGATCAGTAACCAAGAATAAACTACATACTTATCCAATATGCACTGCACAAGCAAGCTTTCCACATCAGCTACATCTATGTTTAACTCCTAAAAGAAAGAGAAAACTCATTATGGTGTTACTCTGTTTTGCAACATTAAATCTTTCCAATCCTTATTTTCATACACAGAATTTGGTTTCATTTCTGTTTCTTACTGTTAAAAAGTATCAATTCAACAATGATCTATACATCAAAAGAAACCCACCCAAAGTATATATAGCCAATGATCAAGAGATCAGTAACTTCTCAGAAAAGGCTGAAGAGGCAAATGCAAAACTTTTGGAAGCTCCAGAAGAGGAGTTCCTTTGCTGACTGACTGAAACAAAAAACCCAAACAACAACAACAAAAAAAACCAACCAGGAAATAAAATAAGACAATAATTATCATAGTGGGTCTGTACTCAAAACCATTTAGAAGGCTAATTGCAAGTTCTACATATGTTAACGCTAGCTAAAAATAAAAAAGTATACAGAGTTCTGAAGAGAATTTAAGCATAAAACCAGGCATCTCTAATACTTTGTCATATATTTTAGAATGCTGTGAATTTTTGCAAGAAAAAGCATAGACTTGCAGCAAATAGAAATAGTAATCTATTGTCATCAGGTTTTGATTTTGTTCTTTCCAGAGAATCAAATCAGTGATTCTAGTTTTACAGTTGGTTTGTTCTATTATCACAGTTCTGTAACTCTTACAACACAAACATTTGAAGATATCTCTTGAACAAAAGGAATGAAAATTTGGATTTTTATCTTCATAAAATTTATGCTCATAATTACATTCTGAATTGTATCAAATTTCACCTTTTCTATTTCTCTTCAGAAAAGAGCTTTTTTCACCAAAGAGATTAATTGTGTAATTGTGTATTTTAGAAGTATATCGCAGCACATATTATAAAAAACGTTTGCACAATACCTGAAATTTACATTTTCACACTGTAAAGCTGCCAGCAGTGCATCACTACAGCTTTATAGTTTAGATTATATTTTAGATGTTCTATTTCTGGAAGTGCTATATTTATTTAAGAGCTTTTACTCGCAATTAATTATTTACATAAGCAAAGGCAAGGATCCACTGACACATACCTTAGAAATAAAAGGAATATGTATTCTTGTGTAAGGCTTAATTAATTTTATAAGCACTTGTGTTCTGATGTTTCGCAAAAGCTCTGTAAGGAAGAAAAAATAAATACTGTAAACCCAGCAGTACTGAAATAAAGATGCAATACAGCTCTATATAGGAAGATACCCTAAATACCATGAACTCAACAAGGTAAGGGAAGCATAGCTAAAGGAACCCTCCTTTTCCAGGGATCCAAGCAATAGGTAACTCTGAAATGGACAGGTAGAGTTGAAAATTGGTTAAACATGGAGCAAAATGTATTCCCTCTTAAAAATTTAAATTATTCAATCTAACTGGATAAATCACACAGATTATTACACAGTATGTCTGCCCCTCTAATTTATAGCTAGAATGCTTGTCTTGTACAAAAGTGAAGAGAGGCATTCTTAAGGCTCTAAAACTTCAGTCTGTGTGCATTTAATTTCATGGGGATTATTCACATTTTAAGTTAAAGATCAGGGCCTAATAATATAACAAGGAAGAAGTATAAAACAGAATCTGCATTAAGTGGCTGATTTTTCTTAGATAAGACAGTACAGTGATTGTTTTAGAAATTTTTAAATTACTAAAGAAAATTTGGATAAAACGAAAGCATAAATTACAATTTTAATTTAACAGAGAAAGAGCCATATCCATTTTTACCTAACTAGTTACTCAAGAACTGTTTATATAAGAAGAAAGAATAATGAAGTCCAGATTATGTATCCCAATAAAACTAAGGAGATTAAAACAATGAGGCAAGGTATGTAAACATTATAACAACAAACACACACTGTGTTGCTACAGAGTGAAAAATACAGGAATGTCTTTTTGCCCCTGGATATTACTAGTAGACTATTGTCATATAAGGGGTGAAGCTCAAATTCTTTTCAGTCCTTTGATTCAACTGTCCTCCTTCTCCTGCTTTCCAGTTCTGTCATACTTTCTTCCTTAAGCATCCATCTCTCTAATCTTAGAGTCTCCCTTCCAGACTTTGAAGCTCACCAGTAGTCGACATGTAAAAGCAGCAGAGGGGTTATATTTAGTTTCCACTGCTGTTTGCCATGTTCTCTTTTACAAACAAGAAGCATAAGAAAACCAGGTCTCTGGCTTTAACTCTTTTCTTTCATGTAACTATACAGCTAAATGATCTTGCAATGCCACAGTAACCCTACTTTTGATAAAAACAGTAGTTATCTGTAAAACTGGACGCCATATTCAAGTGAAGAGACTTATAAATTCTCAAATACATGACAAATGCAGGGGGTAACTTTATTTTGTCACATTAGTGGAATGTATGGGCATGTGTTAGTGTGTTCCCCTGTTTTATTAAGTATAGGTACTATAAATCCAAACATTGTTTTCAACACATACATAAGAATAATTTATTTTGTTGTTAAACATTTATTAATGCAACCTTCATTACACTGTCTACATATTTTGTCTTTAATCTGAAGCAGAAAATTAACCTTATAAACTAACAAACATGTAAGTGTTGAGACTGACATAACCAACCTTTACAAGTAAGGGTTGCCCTCATTTAATCCTTCCAACGGAAAAAATATTCAATGCCTGACGTGACCATAGATATTCTCTTAGAATATCCACTCTTGCTCGAACTTTCTTCATTATTGCTGCAATCCTTCACAGTCATTGTACATGCCTGGATACATGTTGGCCTTTACCAGCCTCTAAAGAACTTGGAGATGTAAGGGAATCGTCTACAAGTAATTACAAAAGAACTCTCGTTCTGCCAAGAAAAGTAAACCATGGAGGGAGGAAAAAAAGCTTAGCAAGCAATGAAAAAAAAAAGGGATTAAGACAGCCTGCAAAAATACCTTCAATGTGTTCCCTTATGAAGGGATCATCCATGATGTTGCTGTGATTTGTTTTCAGAATCTTCTCAAATTCAGTGATGTCATTATTCTGATAGGCACTTCAGAAAAAAACAAGACACTGAATTATTATTTTTAAAACAACAGACTCGTAAGACTGTTCTACAACTTCCAAAAAACCACAGTGTATTAAGTGTTGGTGACAAATAATTACATTCAGAACCTTTATAAGGAAAAACTATTTCAAGATGAGATGCAAAAGCAATGACCTTTCTCCTATTTGAATTTTAGTAGCATTTACAGAAGTTTAGAATTAATGTTGTCATTTCACAAGTGCACTCCTTTCAAAACTTTCGTACTTTTAAGAAATTATTCTTTTAGAAAGCCTAGATCCTAAAAAAAAAACCAGTTTTGAAAAGAATCATTACTTCAATTTTGGCTTCATGAAGCCATATTTTATGGAACAAATAAGAGCTAAAAAGAGCATAGAGAGCTGCTGCTGTTTCTAGAATGTCCATCTTAAGCTGAATTCTAAAAACATCAGAAGATGGAAGAAATCTCGACTTCCAGGAGTAACCGTAAGTAATTCTGGCATAATATTACCTTTTAGATTTCTATTTATAGCTTATTTTTAGTATATATATTAACTGGTCAATCTTGTTATTCAAGAAAGCATTACCAGAAGGTGGGTTTAGACACCTATTGTTCAGTAACAGTTATTGCATCAGTTTACTTTTACCTTCAGTTAAAGGTAAGAGCTGGAACCATTGAAACAAGATCTTTTTCTTGAAATATAATGGTTTTACAATTTAAATATATCATCTTTTATAACAGGAACAGTCAGCTGTAATAGGGACTATCTAGTAACCAATCAAACTTACACAGTAACTTAGTTATATTAAGCTACAGGCTATCAACATTTAGTCTGAAAGATATAGTGTTTAATACATGCTTTCAATTTCTGTTTAATAGTAACCATCAAACATTTTGAAAACATTGTCTATTTTTCCTTCATAGTCTCTGTACGTTTTCAAATTGTTTTTAAAACAATAAAAAACCCCCTCATCTTTTATTATCAGTAAAATGGGCAAGAAAAAGACCAGTTGAATTTACAGTGGAACTTGAGGAGTTTATAAATGGAGTTATATGTGTGGAATGGACACTTTTTACCTTATGTGAAGTCTCTTTACCATACGTAAAAAATTCAAGTTCCCAAAGTAGAATAGGAGAAGAATTAAAAATATAATTGTAATCTTCGGAATTTATTCTATTTTCTGCATATTTCTTATCTATACTTTAATTGCATTATTAATTTTAAAGAAGCAGTTATACTCAAATGTCAAGATAAAAGATATAAATTAGGAAAATTAATAAAATCAGATTGGGTAAGGCCATCTGGAGTTCCTTCTGCCTCAAATTCACATGAAACTGTGACAGTGAAGTAGAAGAGACATGACTGAAGTGGAATTATTGGAAATAATCCTTTAATAAACTCCCAAATAATTTATTCATCATTATGTCAATAACGATTGAACATCCTCACTTTCAGAAATTATTTGTATGCATACAATGGTGCAGCACCATAGCAGTATCAGAGCAGGCTTTGTTCCAACATGAGATCAAGTGTGTATTTCAAAATGTGAGCAGGCATCACTTCTTACACAATGAAAAGGTAGGACAAGTTTTCCTACACATTGTTAATTTTTTTTACTTAATAAAGCAAAAGCAGTATGGAACAGGTTAGCTTCACAGCATAATATATAAAAACTGCCTTGATTCAATTTATTTTGCCTGATTATACTAATACCCTAAAGTTCTCACGTCACAGTTGCCTCTAAGAGGTAACAAATCATTCTTTTGATTTTCACATGAATGACAGAGGAGATTACTTAAGAGTTCAATTTTGTATTCTTAAATTACGAAACTCCTTTTAGTAACCATAACATACCCATGCATCCAATTACTCTATTTGCTTTGGTATTTCGTGTCAATCTTCTCAGTTTCTCATATATAATCAGGCAAACCCTAAAGCCCGGTCACAGTCCAAGGTGAGACAACTTTATTTAAGGGAAGAAATTATGGTTTTGCCACTGCATAAGAAATTCAGCATAGGGGAAGATAAGAGCATATTATTGTACCCCTACCAGGTATAGTATATATACTTTGCTACGTCATGGTAAATGGAAGTTTCTTAAGAAAAAAAACCAGTCTACAAATATTTGCCCAATATTTATGAATTAACTATGTTAACTGTCACCTCTAAAAACATTCCATTTCTGTTGTGGACGCTACACCTTTTTATTTTTTGTTCTCTTCTCCAGAAAAATGAAAAACTTACCTTACTAAATTCGTCATTGCTAGAATCTCTGGATCATTTTTGTATGGTTTAGCCTATACAGAACAGAAAACATAATATGCATGTTTAGATTTTAAATATTTTTTTCCATTTGCACCTTTTGGGTAATTTGTCTATCAATTCAGAAAAGGGGTGGAAAAAGGAAAAAGAAAAAAGTATACCTCCTGAGAGTCAAACGGATTTATTCCAGATTTCATGAGCATGTTTGCTAAGACCAAGTATTTTAAGCAAGTGGTTCTTCTGGGGCTCCCTGATTCATCATAATTCTTGAATGCTTCAAAAAAATCAGTATGTGCCTTTTCAAACTCTCCTTCTCTTAAGTGCATTTTGCCTCCACATTCTGAAAAGAAAACACAGATGAAGAGAAAAGGAACACTGTGTGCTTGTTGCTGACTACAATAATTGTACTCAGAAGTTCCATGCTATTTCTAAATAGATTATTGAAATATTTTCAGTAGTCTTTTCATTCTCTGAAATGAAAAAAAAAAAGCATTAAGGGGAAGAAAAAAAAAGCATTAAGGACTTCATATACAGCACTGCCATTTGAATAAACCCATTCCAAAGAGGAAAAAACAAAACCCAACCCACACCATAAATCTGTAAGAACACTAATCCTCTCAGCCAATAATTATTTAACCTTACGTTAAAATACTGTAAAAACTATAATGGAATTTAGCTCCATTTCAAAGGCAATTCATTTCCTATATTTATGGAATTTTCTCAACCTGTTGAGCAAAATCACACAGAAAAATCCTTTTATTTCTGACGTATCCACTGGTGCCTGATTGTGGGTGCCTGGGGAAGAGGAAAGGCACAATAGTATTCTGGAGAAAGACACAGGGCTTATTTCCACTATAATTCATCATTGAGGATAACAAATAGCATTTTCAAACACATCTTAAAGCCCTTCAGCTCCTGATGAATTTTAGCGAGGCGAGACATCAAGCACAAATTTACAAGAGGGGATTGCAGAAATACCAGTCCCTTCCACTAGCAGTCCTGCCAAGCCTTTGCTTTTATCCTATGCAAATGCCTTTGCATTTATCTTTTGCTGCTTGATATGGTGTCAGACAGCTCAAGTCTCCCTCTTGCTCCTCTGTTGCTTCTCTCCTGCAGTACATACAGCCAACTGAACTGCCCTTCTGACCAGTGCAGCTGATACTTGGGCACCAGAACAGCAGAGCTCAGGTCCTACAGGAGGCAAACATTAAATAATGAGACTGGAACCACTGCATTTGTAGTCCTTGATTCATATATGGTTTGTCTGCCTCTGAATCTACAGGATCTGGAAAAAAACATTAATTATCAGACTTTCATAAAACTAATCTATACAACTGAAGTTAAATGAAAAATTCAAGATTAACTTGCCTCTGATAACTCCCATGATCAGTGGATGAGGAATAGCTGACTTGATGTGCAATGACTGTTCATATAGTGCTTTAAGTTTTTTGTTATTTTTCTGTGCTGTATACATTTGAATTTCCAAAGCATAGATTTCCAATAGTTGAGTACCCTTTTTTAGATCATCTTCTCCATCATCAGTCTAGGATAGATTAAGTAATAAATACTGTGAAATTTTAAGAGAACAGTGATTTCAGTTTTATATTAGTAAAAAATGATTACCAAATACTCTGAGTAATTTCCTGTCAAAAGTAAGGATACTCCTAAAACTTTAAAATTTTGATATAACTATTAACATAAAACATAATACTCAAAGAACTTATCACAGACCAAGTGTTGAAGCCCTTTATTAAAAAAAAGTCAGGTTTTTTTGTTTAATTAAATGTTTTCCTTATAACAACTTTGAGAACTTTCTCTATATTCTTTTCCACTTTCCTTAAACCACACTCAGTACAAAGTGCAATGACAGACACACATACATATATACAGATAATACAAATGACTCTTCTGTTGCCTATAGCAGAACCATTTCCCAGATATTTGTAACCCATTTTCCATGCTGGAGGAAGAAAAGCGGACACAAACAAACACAGCAGGCTGTGTGGCTAATTTGTTTTTTCCCTTTCCAAATGGGAAAGTAGCAGCTGTACTTAAAGTTTTGAATAAAGCTCACTTGGAATCTTAGCTGAATTTTAAAATAAATGTCTATGCCTTATTGATTATTCATATGTGTTTCTCATCCTTTGTCATCATTTGGGCCGGACTGGACACTGAAACTGCTAAAAGGAAACTTAATCAGCAGTTGCTTTTATAAATCCTCTTTAAGCAAGGAATAAAACACTCTTTAAAACCTCATTTTTTGTTCTCATTATCAAATGGATAACAAATTAAAGTAGCCACAGTATATCTTCCCTCTGTACTAAAGCTCAGCAATGTGCCTCAAAGGCCAGCAACAGACATAAGGAAAAAAAAATAATTTATCAATGTTGTCTACTAAGCCACAGTGATTTAGAATGCAAAGGTACCTGGCAGGACTGATGCAGCTGACGCAAAATCTTTTGTAACTTTCCATATTCTTCTCGTTCTAAATATAATTTGCCAAGCTGTAATGAAAAAAAAAATTAAAGTACTAAGGTCTATTAAGATTTCACAATATGAAAAGGTGAAGTTGTCACAAACAAAAGTAAAACCCAGTAAGTTATGTATTTTACCTTTGTGTTTGTCTTAAACCACAATCTATCATTCTTAGCATCCTTCAGAGCTTCAAGTGTTGTTTCATAGAATTCCTGAAGCAAATCCATCTGACATAAAAAATCAGAATTCTATAATTGTAAACAGCAAATTTGTACCTGTTAATAAAGTAAATCTGAACAAACTAAAAGTGCATGCTTGAACTACAAAATAAGAAAGATATCTGCATCTTATTGAACGTCTGTTTTTAAATTGTAGAGCTTCTAAAGTAGCAAAAGTAAGTACACTTGCTTTTCTTCTTGCTGTTCTTATATGAAATGGATATACTGAAAAAATATTCCCATTTTCAAGCTAGTGAAAATGAAAGCCACCTTATAAAAGCCCATCTTATATAACCAAATAATAAAATTCTTATGTTGTGTAACAAACGACAAACACTAACAGGCAACATTGCTCCTAGTTAAAAGAAGAAAAAATAATAATTTACATATAAAAAAAAATTATTTACGAAGAGAGAGAAATGGTCAAAGAAAAACACTTTCTATACTATCAATGCTGTGTGGAAGAAGGCTCTTGAGCATATCAAACTGTTTCTTTGCATGAAACTACAAAATACAACATCCAATAAGGAAATCAAAGTGCTGAGTGAAATCTTTAACAAAGGTTCTACAGAGAATGCATTAGTGTTGTTTATGGCCAATGTTCTTTTTCAAATAACAGATCTGGGGTTATGCATGAAGTTAAGAGTTCCAGGTGACCCTCCAGGTCTGGCCCCATCTGCATTTAGACCAAACACCCTGATGTCTGCCAAGAAGATATAGTCTAAAGACAGTAAGAGTACACCTTAAAGAGTAAACTCTTTAGACCTGAAGAGTAAACCACCATTCAACTATTAAACTTTCATTTCCTATGAGTGGCAGGACACGTAGGAATGTGACAAGGACAGTGATCCTCATATGCAGATGCTACTTCCAGGTAGTCAGTTAGGGGAGCTTTTTACTCTCTGTAAAGCTTCTACAACACCACAAATAAAAGGGATCTGGGCTGTGTATCTGCAAAGATGTATCCATCTTGCACAGTACGCTCAAAGATGGGCAAGTATTTAACATCAATGCTTAACTGCAACATTTTTCAAAGGTTCCCCTTCCCTCACAAAGTACAAAAGAAAGTATTGTTTAATTACAAACACTATTTGAGAAAGCACTTATAATGCACAGCTACTATGCTGAAAATAATATATATCTACCTTACCTATTAGCATAGAAATCTCAGGTAAATATTGATAAAAAAGACACATTTATGAAAAGTTATGTGTGTTGATAGACAGAATCCATTAAATATGGGAAATATATTTTAACAATAAGACAACAAATTAATACTGCAAATGTTCTCTATTAAAATCAAAAAACCCCAAATTAGCAGACTACCATACACAAAAATGTCCACAGTTAAAAATACAAAAAGGAAAACTATGAATATGAAAACTAATGATCTAACCTGCTTGGAAGTAGAGATATAATCAAGAATAGAATTGATGGATTTTTCAGAGTAATTCCTTGTAACTGCACTCCGTATGTAGGTCAATAGCTGTTTATATCTGTTCATCATTTCAGGAAAGTTAGTCTAAAAGTAAAAGAAAAATATGTTATACATTGTGTTTTAATGATTAAAAAGCGAGTTATATCTTTCAAATACACATACAGAAAAGAAAGGATAAAGGAAAGACTATGCAGTAGTGGTTGCTATTAAGAACTTTTACATCACCACTTGATTCACAAGCAGCAGAATCAGGAATAACTTCAGCAAGAGTGCATGCAATAGACATTTAAAATATTTAACAAAGAAAACAGAGTTGGCTATACAACTATTTAGAATGGTTGCATATGTAGCATATAAATTTTTCACTGATTTGTTCTGGTGAAGTACATGTATATAGAAACATTACTGGTTTCAGTGGTATGATACCTCAGGGTAGCAAGGACTGAGCCTCGAACTCTATATTTGCATCCATTTTGCCTTTTTGACTTGCAACCACCATATAATTTCCCTGCCATGTCTGTATTAGCCATTAAAGGTCGCAAAAGACAAGTTCTGGCAGATTTAGTTGTCACAGCCATAAGTTAGAATAATAACTTAAGATCTCTGGATCAAATACACTGTTATGACATTTACTCTCAAGTAATAGCTGTAATTCCTACCAATTTAAAATTTATTTTAATCATCTGTTTCAGAGCTTTGAATCCCCATTCTCCTTTTTCACCTTCGAGCTCCAAAACCTGAAATAGAAGAATTAAGCAATTAAGCTTTATTCAAACTTAAATGGATTTGCATCCTGTCTAAAATGTACATAGCCCATACATGCTTTTTCTCAATG
The DNA here is from genome assembly GCA_004320125.1 of Scolopax mira. Taxonomy (NCBI): domain Eukaryota; kingdom Metazoa; phylum Chordata; class Aves; order Charadriiformes; family Scolopacidae; genus Scolopax; species Scolopax mira. The sequence continues at coordinate 121,961 of BJBW01004713.1, read as the reverse complement.
TTTTGTTCCTTATAAAGTAATGTTTCATTCTGCCCTGTTCTTCAATTTTATTGTTCCCTGATATTATTGAGAAAGTCAGTGAGGGGTATGTAACTTACTAGTTTTCACAACTTTGCTGACATAGGAAGGCTGAATTTTTATTTATAGATTTTTGTTGTTGTCTAACACCAAACACTAAACTTTAATATCACTCAATAAATACATATACATAAAAAAGTTCTAACAGCCCCTGCAAAACAGACTCAACATCTCTTGATTAAATTAGTAAAAAATTTACACTTCTGAATTATTGTAGTATCTTCTCATATCAGAAAGGCTTCTAGGCTTTAATGTGACATGGTTAAGAGAATGTTTTTTTTGAAGTAATGCATATAACACTAAGCCAAGAGATGCAAACATCTATTTTTTCTGTTAAAAGTTACATCTAACATACTGCTTTCTGGTGGCAGTGTACAAACATTAAAAATTTAAAAGTAACATGAACAAAGAAACTCTGTGTACTTACTATTTATACATTTAAAGCTTTGGGACTGGATAGCAAACCAAATATAATGCATTACATAAGACACTGGGGAAAACACCATTTCATTTAAAAAAACTAATGGATCTGGCTTCTATAGTTGACACATGAAGACACACTTAGGACTGTTTAATTAACTTAGTAAATTGTGAAGATTAAAAACTCAGTTCTGTATAAAATAGGCCTATTCCATGTCCTATTTATGCTGAAAGGCAGTCAGGCAGGAGTCTAAATTCCCAATGATAAACTTAGCGCATAAGTAAGTTAAAATCTAAACATTACTCATAAAATTCCTTAAATTAATTCAAATGATAAGCAAATATTTTAAAATGTGAATTAATATAAAAATAAGAGAAAAAATATAAAGACAGAAAACCTTCTGAAAACTGCTTAATGCTGCTTTAGGATCATCTTCCTTCAAAGCTTTAGAATTGTAGTATTGATTTTCCAGATCCACATTTGGTTCAGAATTGCTGTCCTCAGAATATTCCTACATTTTAAGAAGAAAAGAAAAAACAAATAAAACTCAGAAAGTAAAAAAAAAGAAAGGTTCAGAACACTAATATTCTGCTGGAAATAGATAAAATACAGTAAGACATATTGCTCAAACTGACATGGATTACTTGTGTACTGACAGAACAATCTTCAGTTTTAGAGCATTTAACAGGTATGGACTCATTTTCATTGAATTTTTAGACTTGGAAAGGACCGTAGAGATCATCTAGTCCAACTGCCCTGCTGAAGCAGGATTGCCCAGAGCTAGAGCATGT